>PVIH01003763.1:0-153611 GCA_004025045.1 Sigmodon hispidus
GGAGGAAGGGTAGGGGAGAGCAAGAATACAGAGTGTGATCCTTTGTTGATACAAAACATTAGGAAGGAGTTGATTTCCTTTGAGGCAGTGAGTGAGCTAAACATGGGTGCTGAGCTCCACTCTGATTTTGCCAGTCTGCCCTGGTCTCTCATGTACCTTCAGGGTCACATCTCAATACATCTTTTTTCACAGGAAGAGACTTTGACGTCTGTGCTATCCAGAGAGCAGTCAGGCTGTGCCTCCCTGGCCCACAGTAGGGATGCCACATCCAGCCTCAACAGAGCAAGAAAGGATAAGGGAGGGGCTATTCGCCAGAGGAGTTAGCAACACTACTAGCAATTGTACTCTCTCCTGAGCAGATTCAGAGAGCCATGTGTGACCTGGTGAAGTGTTTTATGCCCATCAAATTAATAAATCTCAATAGTATTTGAAGCCAGGCATCATTACCAATTACCAGTGGAAGGAACTGAGTTCTGAATGCTTTGGCCACTGTCACTCTGTGAAGGTTTGAATAGGAATGACCCCTACCTATAGACTCATGTGTCTGAATGCTTGGCCAGGAGGGAGTGGCACTATTAGGAGGCGTGGCCTTGCTGGGAGTAGGTGCTGGAGGAAGTGTGTCACTGTGGAGGCGGGCTTTGAGGTCTCATTTGCTCAAGCTATGTCCAGTGTGGGACACAGTTGTTTCTGCTGCCTGTGGATCAAATGGAGAACTCTTAGCTCAGCACTATGTCTGCCTGCACACCACCATGATGATAATGGTCTAAACCTCTGAATCTGTAAGCCAGCTCCAATTAATTGTTTTCTTTATAAGAGTTGCTGTGGCCATGATATCTCTTCACAGCAATAGAAAGCCTAACCAAGACACACTCATAGCCTGAGCTAGCCGGGTTTTATTCTCAGTGGTCTGCAGTATATGCCCAGAGTCACAATTTTAGAACAGCTTCATCACATAAGAAAAAAAGAGACTCAGCTGTCACTTCTGTAGTGCTGGCTTTCACTCACATTAAGCAATGATTCCTTCTTGTCCTAGCTAACTTTATCTGTTGACTTGACACGGCCTAGAATCATCCAAGAAGGGACTCTCTGTTGAAAATTTCCCAGATTAGATTGGTTTATGTGCATGCATGTCTGTGGGGAATTGTCTTGACTGATGTAGGAGGGCCCAGCCCACTGTGGGCAGCATCATTCCCTGGGCAGGTGGTCCTGCAATATCAAGAAAGCTACATAAGCATGAGCAAGCAGTTTACTCCATGGCTTCTTCCTTTACTTCCTTGGCTATGTGTGAGTTCCTTGGTCAGTAAACAGGCCTGGATCCAAGATCCTGCCTTGAGTTTCTTCCCTGACTTCTCTTAATGATGGACTGTGACCTGAATGTGTAAGCTGAAATAAACTATTTTCTTTTCTAAATTGCTTTTGGTCAGTGTTTTATCACAGCAAACAGAAAGGAGGCTGAAACACTCCTCATTTTTGTTCTGAATGGTCCCTATAAACAGCCCTACAACACATGATTCTCCTGTGATTTCTTTCATCCGTCATAATGTCTAAGGTTTATTCACATTGTAGCATGTGTCTGCATATAGGTTTTTTTGTGGCTGAATAACCTTCCACCCTGGGACTAGACACACCTTATTTATTTATCCATAGACATTCAGGCTGTGTCCATTTTTTGGTTATTAAAGTGATCCCAGAAGAGTTTTGTGTGTAAGTGAAAAAAATTACACTTATTTATTTTGTCTGTGGAGGGACTGTTATGCCACAGCATGTGTGTGGATATTTAGGGTGACTGCAGGAAGTGGTTTGTTCCTTCTACCACGTGGGTCCCAGATAATCAGACTTGGTAGCAAGAAAAGGTGACAACATTATCTTTATCTTGTCCACCCTAATGTTTTTCTCCCCTCTCACATATTGAAATTAAATTGTGTACCACTCACACTCACATGAGAGTTACTGTGTGAACTCAGTTCTCTGTTCTTTAGAATAACAACTATATGTGGATGTGGAAGGTGTGTGCAAGGGAGGGGTATCAGTCAGCGAAGCTGATAACCAAAAACACTGAGTAAAAGCAAATATCTCCCATCTGTAAAGCAGACATGGTGACCAGCAATCTTCTATTTCTCCATCATTCCTAAGACTCTGGTGACATATAGTGACCCACCTCTATCCAGGATGGAGCATGAGGCAGGCATTGCTTCCCTTAGACTATGTCAGTCGAGGCTTTGGCTGTGATATCTTCAGGAGCATGGTCTCCCTGGTCTTCTACTTACCTGCTTTTCTCACTCAACTCTCCTTGTCTCTGCCTTATCCCAGAGGCCATCACTGCCCAGAGGCAGTCTATGGTCCAAGTACTTTCATACCACCAGGGAGCTGACCAGAAAGGTAGAATCTCTAAATCTCAGACTCTGATGCTTCACCTGACTTCCGTTAGAGCCATGGGTGACAGCTGTACATAGAAGGATGTCCCCAGACAGGAATAGAGACAGAGGTGTGTTAGGAATAGAGAATGAAGAGTTCACACAAAAACCCACATGTAGACCCAGTGTGGTGTACAGGAGGGAAGCAAATCCTATGGGGTGGGTAAGGTCCTATTTGCAGTCTCTTCCTCATGGGGCCTCTGTATGAGCATCCTGTGCTCTATGCAGCTGCGGAGTCGTTGTGTTCTGCCTCCCCCACTACATTGAACTGAACCTCAGAAGCCATGAACCAAAATGAATCCCTTCCAGTTGCTTCTGCCAGGCATTTGGCCTCATTAATGAGAGTCATAACTAACATAGGTAAGAAGTCTTCTCACAGCTTGTTTGTGCACATGTGGTAGCCAGGGACAGTGTCAACTCTATCTGCTGGAGTCTAGGGGAGAAGATAATTAGACTTGCAAGGCACTGTTACTGAAGAGTCCTGCTGTGAACTCTACCTGGCTGAATGTTACCCTGCCTCTAGTTCAGGTCCATGCAAAGCCTTAGCCTGTGACCCTATTAGGAATTCTAGGCATTGTAAACATATTAGTGAACATGATTAATCCTGCTGGATCAGGGTGAGCCCTAAACCCACTGAATCTCCTGTTTCTTGTTATTCAGGCTGCTCGCATGATGTCTTTGCCAGTGGTATGAATTACGTATCTGTCAACTGACTCCACCCCCTACGTCTTTGCTTTACTATGCCTGTGCACCCCGTGTACCCCTACATTTTCACCAGTGGTGCAGCGGCCCCTTCTCTCTATGACTGAAGGGAACCTCAACTGGTCACAGCCCTCTGCAGTGTCCCAACACACGACAGTTTCCAGAGCCTCCTAGAACATCTAAAGGACAGCAGAACTGAGAGGAGATGGGAAACCTTGACCCTCAGCTTAACCTGGACTAAAAAGAAAAATCACTGAAGTTTCACAGTCTGGTAATTTCCTTCTACCTAGTGACTTTTTTTTTTTTTTTTTTTTTTTTTTTTTGGATAGGGGAAGAAAAGGGTTTTTGGATAAAACATTTTGGTTGGTAGAAAGTAGATTGGAAGAAAATGCCATCAAGTCTCATTCTCTGAAATGTAATTTAAGGTTCTACCCAAAAGCAAAGTGGTACTGGGAGAAATTGGCCTCTGTCTCTGTCTTCAAGTCTCTCTTGACATAGGTTTTGTGTGTGTGTGTGTGTGTGTGTGTGTGTGTGTGTGTGTGTGTGTGTGTGTGTGAGCCTGTCCACCTGTAAGCAGAATTCAGCTGTCAGAGCCTTGAGTTTTCCAGGTTCACTTAAGGTTTTGCTGTTTCAAGATAACTAATAAGCCTCTTGCAGCAAACTCTCTGGAAACTCAAGGCAGTATCTTCAAACTCAACACGAGAGGGCTGTAGCCAAATGACCAGACACTGGGCAACCTGGAGTAAATGTGCTGGCTTTACAAACTGACATGCTGCTGTCATCTGGCATGGTGTTGCATGGAGGGGGAAAAGGATTATACATGTGACCCAGCTCTGTGTCCAGCATACATAGGAAACTCATCTCTGCAGCCCCATTGTATTTATCTTTGTTCTGCTGTGTCCTGGTCCATGCCCTTCTCACACCTGTCTGTATCAGTCTTCACTCCCAGACTTCTCTCTGCATTTCATCTTGAGTGGCTCTCATCTCCCGAGAGACTCCAGTCAAGCTGTGTCCTTCTAAGTGACCTTCATTGACCTCCTTTATCAGTTCTCAGCCTCATTTAAACTGTTCTGAGCATCATCTACCTCATTCTCCTTAATATTTTTTTTTAATTTATTTATTTTATGTGCAAATTTCTATGTGAAGGTGTTAGATCTTGGACTTACAGACAGGTGTGAGCTGCCAATGTGGGTGCTGGGAATTGAACCCTGGTCATCTGGAAGAGCAGTCAGTGCTCTTAACTACTGAGCCATCTCTCCAGCCCCTCCTTAATAATTTTAACATTAATTTTCACACATCCTTTGAAATTTTCATACAAATATACAAAACCTATCTGGATCAAAATTAACCCTTCACTCCCCACTTCAACCCATCTATGATCCTCTATGATATCTCCTTCCTAACTTCATGACTTCTTTTTTGTATTTTTCTTTAACTCATGAAGTCCAATTAGTGCTGTTCACATGTTCATGGGTGTGGAGTCATCCGCTGGGACACAGGGAACCTCCCAGTGGCCATACTCCTAAAAAAAGTGACTCACCCCTAGAAACAAATATCTGTTAATAGTTCCTCAGTTACAGCTGTGGCCCCTAGGAACTCCTTTGTCCTCTATGCTGGAGTTCTTAACTGGCTTGATCTCATGCAGGTGATCACAATTTCTGGTTGTTTGTGTGTGCAACAGCCACATTATGTCTAGAGAACAGCATCTCACAGTTTCCTCCTCATCCTCTGTTCTTACTTTTTTTTTCCTGCTTGCTTTTTCTCAGTGTTACCTGAGCTTATAAATGTCCTGTCTATGGTTGAGCCCTCCCAGTCTTTTGTTCCTAATACATGAATATTGCTGTGTCTTTGCATCAGCCACTACCCACTGCCACAAGAAGCTTTTCTTTGCAAGGTTGGGGAGCAGCACAGATCTAAGGATATACACGTAACCATTTAGAAGGCAATTTGGCAACCTGAACATTTAGAAAATCATTATCAATAGGTCCTCTCCTAGGACCCATGACTTCCCTAGTTATTGATTTTGAGCATGTTTACAGGGCCTGTCATGAATTACCCGCTCCGGAGCAGGCCTCCTGTCAAGAGAGTGATTGGTTACCTCACAACAACAGTCTTGCCACTATTTCACTGGTAAACTCATCTGTAGTGGGATTCAGACGCTATTCACCTTGACCTAGAGATGTGGACTTTAGGTCTTGAGGAATCATGTATGGGACATGGCCAGTCCAATCTAAGACTGGGTGCATGCTGTCTCCCCTTCCTGTTTGTTTCCTCCCACTCCTGGAAAGCTGGACTGGCCCATGAGGTGCTGTGATGGGTCAGATCCTCTCTCCAAGAGTACAAGGGAACAAACAGCGAGAAAAGATGTCAGGCACTGGCTCTTGGACTGGCCTGGACATGCCCTGTACATGAGTCCTCAAGACCTAAAGGCCACACCTCTAGGTCAAGGTGAATAACACCTGATTCCTATTACATTCATCTTGCCTGGCAAGTCAGTATTTTAGCATTCAAGGATAAGACCTTTGATGAATTTTCTCCCTCAGCATTCTCCATAGAGCCTTCTGAAAATCTTAAAGCATGGCATATTGGCATACATTTGTAATTCCCGAATTGGGGGGTGGTGGTGCTGTGGCAGGAAAATTGCTGTGAATTTGAGGTCAGCCTGGGCTACATATTAAGTTCCAGTCTAGCCTGGAATGCAATTCTGTCTCAAAAAGTGGGGTTTTTTTTTGAACAATGTTTATAGGCTCCTTATGTTTTAAAATTAAGCTGAGTCTCATGTATAACAATATGCTCTGAGAATTCAAACACACACACATACACACACGCACACACAATTATGCACAATGCTGCTGCTGCTGAAGATACCCCCTCTTATAAGGTGAACTATTCATTTCTCTTTCTGCAAGGAGAGGGGAGTTTTTCAGTTTCTTATTTCTTTGGCTGTTCTTCATCTCCAAAATGCCATGTAGTGGATCTGAATTCCTTTTCCATCACTCAAATTCCATTTTTAACCCAAGATAATATATGTAAAGCTTGCATTCACATGATAATTAAGACCATCCTCTTTGGATATTGAATCCTGGCTTTGTTGTATTCTAGCTGTGACCTAAAAGAGGATGCTTTGAGATGGACTCCTTGTCAGAAATAAGGCTCACATTTCTGTGCTGGACATGGTTTGACACAGGTCTTGATATAGAATAAAAGCTCACTGAAACAGTCTCATTATTTCTTCTGTAGTGAATATTGGTGTTAATAGAGATGTGAAGGTCTCCATGTTAACTTGAGAGGTATTCTATTCCTTTATTTTGATCCTCAGTGTGTGTGTGTGTGTGTGTGTGTGTGTGTGTGTGTGTGTTGAGGACTGAAGACAACACTGAGTGTTGTTCCCCAGGCGCTGTCCACAGTTTCTTTTGAGACACATTTCATCACATATAGTCATAAGAAGAGTGGGTAAGTCTTTCTAGGAACAAGAGGTAACACTGGAGTAGCTATGTGCCCTGTACCTGTCTACAGTTCTCCACCTCTGCATTTGACTGTCAGCCTCATAGTCTCATTCATTACCTCACTCTTTACAAGCAAAGGGACAGTCAATGAGCTGGTGCTAAGTGGATTGTTGGTCCAACGGCCTCAAGACAAAGTGCTCTTGTTAGATTTTATAACTAGAACCAGATTTTTTTTTTAAAAAAAAACAAAACATCAGCATTAAAAAAAAAAAGATTCCTATGGAAGGTGAGCTGACACATGGGCCCTTGGGTTAGGTGTCCTGCATTTGCACCCAGTGATGGTCTGACTTGACACCAAGAAGAAAGCTGGGCAGAGCTGGTGCTGAGCAGAGAAGACAGTAAATCCCTGAGGACAGATATGATGACTAGGGTCTGACAACAGAAAATGTCGCTCTCTGAGGTCACATCTGAGTCTAAGTTTGCATTCAAAGGGATGGCAGAATTATGGTGAAAGATCCGATCAACTAACAGGAAGTTTGGTTTATTTTCATAAGTGTTGTGTGATGCATACACGTATGCTTGTTTGCGTGTACGTGGGTGTGCATGCATGTGAAGACTGTAGGGTATCATCATGAATCATCCTCTATTACTCTTTCACCTTATTCATTGAGGCAAGGTCTCTCAATCAAATCCAGAGCCTACTAATATGGTGCATCTCTATAGTCAGGTTGCTTTAGTGAATCCTGTGTCTCTGCCTTCTGAGGCTAGAATTACAGGGGCGTCACCATGGCCATGCAGCATTTACACAGGCTCTGGGGATCCAAACTCTGATCTTCAGGCTTGCACAGTGAGTGTTTTAATCACTGGGCCATCTTTCTAGAAAGTCTTTTGTGACATTTGGCACTAAGTGGGTTCCTAGGATATGAGTTGTCATAGTTACTACTAATGACCTCACCAGGCTCTAGAATCACCTTGGGGATAAGTCTCTGGGTGTGTTTATAAAAGAGTTTCTAAACTGGATTATCTGAAGCAGGAAGACCCACCTTGAATGTAGGCAGTGCTATCCCATGGGCTGGAGAAAATGATCTGAGGCCAGGATCCATATCTCCCTGCTTCCTGACTGGGTGTGACCAGCTGCCTCCTGCTGCCCTGCTGTGACCCTGAGTATAGGCATGTGACAGTGGGTATGCGTTAGAATCGAACTTCATCAGAATGACTCTGAATCTGGCCAGTAATGAAGCAAGGAAGGGGCTAGTGTGTGGTTTCTCCTTTAAGGGGTGAATTCTTCAGCAGGCCTATACCTGTTAGGATCAGAGAACAGGAAGTAGAGGAAACAAGAAAATTCCATGAGACGGTGACTTGTGAAGCCATGGCAAGTGTTTTAATGATAACTGCCACCATAGGTATAAATAAATAGCTTTTTAACTCTATTGTAAATGCTACAAATATATGTGTCAAAGGTCCAACCAAGGTCACCAGGATTCCAGGACTTCCTAGCTACTAATTTTAGTAATAGAAAAAGATGAAAACAATGGCCATTTCCTGGTTTGTCTATGAGTGCTGTTCGGCTGAGGATCATAGTATTGAATATCCTCTCTCTCAGTAGCTGGATGGAGAGTGCCAGGCTCTGGACATCTTGGGAGTACATCTGCTTCCTCTTGCTTTTCAAGCAAACCATCTGATTTGAGTGAATCTGATATTACATTGTCCTGCTATACAGCTGTTCAGAGCCATACTTTGATTGAAAATAGTTTTTTTTTAAAAAAAACCATTTTGAGTTTATGTGGTTCACTCTGCCCAATAAAATCAGAACTTAACTCCACCCCCAAATATTTTTTGTTTGTTCAGTTCAGTGTTGGCTGTCTCTTGTGGTAAACATAGCCTGTCTGCCTGACTCTGACGCTTATGGATTGGACTAACATCTCTACAGAGAGGCATCCCTATGTCCATACTGATGGAGACTCCGAGTATCTGACTTTACAGGGAATGGCCAAGTATCATAGGCTACACTCTGTTGTCCTGGCCACATTCTATTCAGACCACTGTGAACACTGTTGCACTCACTGGCCTGACCCAACTGATGATCATGTGGCCCACTCTTGCCATGGAAGGAACTGAGCACTTTCTATATTGTTAAAAAACAAAACCAAACAAGCCAGAAAATGTCAACAAAGCAAGGGAGATATAAAACCAAGTTAATGCTACGACATAAAGATTGGACTCACTGATGGTCTTCCCAAGAAAAGGAAAAAAAATCCTATCTAATGAGTAGAAATATAATTTATATTTCATTTAGGAAAATATATCACTTGGTCCTCAGAAATAAACATGAAATTAAATCAAATGGAAGCCTAGGACACAAAAAGACATGGAAATAAGAAAAGTCAGGGAATCAAATGTAAAATTTTCATTCCTAAAAGGTGACCAGTGTTCTGATGTACTTCTTCTTGGGTACCAGGCTGATGGACATAGGCTGTCCCCAGAAACATGAAGATTGAATTAAAATGGAGGCTGCCTCTTAGCAAGCCTCAATTTTATATTTTGTTCCTTTATTAGAAATATAAACCAACAGTCATTTGTGTCTTTTTTATTTATCATTTTGTATTTTTTTTAACAAATATTTTTGGTAGCTTGTCTGCAGTGTATTTTGATTCATAAAATAACCCTCTCATCTCTGAGCAGAGTCTTGGATCCTTTCTGTTTCCCTGCAAAGACTCAGAGACTCAAACTTCTGGAAACCTATCTGTCCTCAACTGCTAAAAAAAAATCCCTTTAATATAAAAACATCCCTTCCCTGCTTCTAAACTGCTAGCTGGTATTTTGTGGGCCCCAGTCTTTCGTCATTCAGTCCACCGGAAGCTCCCTCCATCCAGCTATTCTGCTGAAAGGAAGAAGGAGATCACTGTCCACACTGGAGAGGTGACCAGAACACTACACATTGTCTTGGAATTTCTCCAGGTAGGTTCTGAGTTCCTTGGACACGCCCACATCTAGGTCTTGGCAAACCCACTTGATGTCATCATCGCTAGTGAGGATGGAATTCACTGTAGGGCAGCTTTCCTCAGGTGGGATGGTGAACGTAGCAAATTTTACCTTCTTCATCTTGGAGGTGGGTGAGTTTGCTGGTTCCTGCTTGAATTCTCTGCTTTGCCATCCCCCAGAGCCTGGTGGCCTGTGGACCTGGCTCTGCATGTGCTTTTGGGAGCCACCATTGAGAAGCAGATGATTGTTCTCTTCACAGCCTCCCAGCCCTCGGTCTATGATGGTGGTGTGTTCATCCTGGGGTGGTGACACATCCCCAATGTTCTCCAGGAGCTCTGCCTCATTACCCAGCCACACCCAGTCATGAGAGTGGGTCATGGATGCCTGGCCTTCCAGAGGCACCTGTTTGTGCCTGTACTTGAAGGCAAAAGTGGCACAGTTAATGAGAAAGACAAGGATGGCCAGGCAGAAGACCCCCAGGAGGGCATACATCCCAATCTCCAGGTCACTCAGGCCATGGGTGGTCTGCATCAGACCATTCTCTTCCAGTGTGCTCCCAGCCTTGGGGAGGTCCACATGGGCTGGGAAGTTGGTGAAGTCTATGGGGATGCTGTGTAGCCTGGCCCCATCCAGTCTGCCACTCTTCCCTACTTTGTTATCGAGAAGAGACTTGGCAGTGGTGGTGGCACTCAGCAAAGCTCCTTCCTCACGATCCCCAGGAGAGTTGCCATGGTAGCGTTCATCCTGGCCTGGGCGTTCCAGGTCCTGTATTTTCTGCCGACGATCACTGGCATGATTCTTTATTTCCTCCTCATCCTTATCTCCAGTCTGGCTGGAGTCAGCATCATCCCATCCAAACTTGACCCCCACATGGCCGATTCCTACAGCCAGCACACTCTTGCGTTTGGATTTCTGACAGGCCTCGGCAATAGACATGTCCACTCGGAGCAGTGGGCCCTGGCCTTCTCCTTCAGCCACCACAGTGGGCCACCAAGGTGAGAGGGGATGTGGAATAGACACAACAGCCTCATCCAAAGACATGGCAGTCAAGGAGAAGTCCTTGTTGTCATAGATGTCCAGGGATGTCACTGAGCCATCACTGAATTGGAGCCATGTGCTGATTATAGCTTCCTGCAGGGACAGAGACCAGGAGAACCATTTGGGGGGGGGGTTGCCTTACCTCCAGGTACCCATCCTAGAACAATACCAAAGGAATAGGAAGTATGACACGGAGCTCTGATCTGGTGCCAATGTCCTGGGTAAGCAAATCTGCTTTCCATCAGAAAGATACCCTAACACAGTTCCAACATAAGCCATATGCAGAAAACATACACAGTCCTAGACCAGCTTTTCGATAACTCCAAATCACTTATTCCTGGGCTCCATTAGCCTCACAGGACATTGGGAACTTTTAGAGGTGGGAAACTGAGGCAGGAAATTCTGTAAGAGCCAAAGACCTGAAATTGAAAACTGCAGGCTTGGAATATGGGCCAGTTAGTACAATGTTTGCCTAGAGTACATGATGTCTTGGGTTTCACTCCCAGCATTGTTTTAGACTTGGTGTGGTGGAGCATGCCTTTCATTTCAGCACTTGGGAGGGAGTTGGAAGCAGAAACATTAGGAACTCAGGGTCATCCTGGGCTACATACTGTCTCAAAAAAAGAGAGAGTTTCTCTTTTCTCCTGTGATGGCTCATCTTGGTTGTCAACTTGATGACATCCAGAATCAACAGAAGCTCTTGCTTCTGTGCACTCTTGGAAGAGATTTTTAAAAAAATCAGATTATATGAAGCAGGAAGACCCACCATAAACCTGGGCCACACCTTTAGTGGCAGCCCATGGTAAAAGGACACAGAGGAAGGACGCTTTGCTTTTTTCCTGCTTGCCCTCACTCTTGATGGTAAATTAATCTACCTTGTTTCTGAAGCTGGTATTAAATCTAACTTCAGGCTTCCAACATAGGTTGAAGACCAGCAGCTCTCCAGAAATCATCCAGAACTTCTGAGCCAGACTGGGACTGCAGTGTCATCCAAGTTCACACAATTTTCCATCATGAGATAACCACTATTGGACTACTTCGACCACACCTAGGTAGCCACTCTATTAACTTCCCTTTTAATGTAGACCTTCATTCTTTCAGTTCCAACAATTCATCTCCCCTCCACACACTATTCTTCTCCAGGGTCTTAAGGGTACCTTTTGCTTTGTGAGGAAAATAGGGAAGCAAGATGATCTTCCCTTTGTATGATCTAATGCGACATGGCACACTCTTTGCAGCATTGTCAAGTGGACAGCAGTAGCACATCCATGGCACTCACTGGGCTCAGGTCAGCTCAGGCCAGTGTCATAGGATGAGCCATTAATACTTGCAATCATTCAATCAAGGCCCAAACAGACATAAAAACTCTTCTCTTGTGGAGAACAGGGAAGGGAGTTTGAGAGCTATTGGCCTGAAAATGTCCTGGTTCCATCCTCATATGCTTGCTATGTTATCAATAAGCACAGACATTGCCTACTGAACAGCCCAAGACAATACAGTGTGATGGTGGACACAGATCCATCTAGATGAGATGCTCCGGGGCATTTCTTGCTGGAGCCCTCATCCTCAGCACCATGAACAGAACCTTAACTTTTGGGTTTCCAGGCCAAACCTGAAACTCTTGAGATTCTAACAGGGGTCTCGAAACAGAGCAAGTATGCATATTAGGGGGCAGTTTCTGCTCAGAACATGCCTTTCTTGCAAAACAGATGCCATTACAATGAGTTTAAGGAGTGTGTCCATCAGCTGTCAGGTTGTAAAATTATTGGCGACCCAGAGATCAGTCATTGCTAAGGCCTTGTGGTCAACTGTACCTAGAACAGCTATGCTCAGCCTTTCCCCAAAGGCTCACTGCAATGCTCTTCCTTCATTACCAGACCAGTCCTTTTTATGGGAGCCTTTCTGGCTATTCACCTGGCCACACTCATCTTAGACCCTATTGCTGCAGCAAGAGGAGGCAGCAGGAACATCTTTACATATGATGGGTTGAAGAATCTATTTCCTCTCTGCCACAAGTGGAAATAAGAAACTTGTATCCAGTTCTGGGCTGGTGTGGTATTGCTTGTGTGATGCTGAGTGTGTGTCACAGGGAAAGCCAGCAGAGAAACAGACTAGAAGCTGAACTCAAGTGAACAGATCACTAGGAGCTCTTTAGAAGCAGAGCAATGTAAGACAGCAGCTGCACAAGGTTCCGCTGATATAGACAAAACTCCATTTGTGGGTAGGCAGTGGGTGTCACAAAAGGCACATTAAAAATACATACAGGAAGTCTGCGGGATGGCTCAGCGGATCAAAGCATTTGCTGTGCAAGCCTGTAGACATGAGTTAAATCTCAAAAATTCATGCCAAGGTGAAATGAGAGAGTACAGATTCCTTAAATTTGTTCTCTGACCTCCACATTCACTGTGATGCACACACACACACACACACACACACACACACACACACACTACAAATAATAATCTATAAACCAAGATGATCAAACTAATATTAGAGATGTAGTAACAACTAGAAAAGACTGGATGAAAATAAATCAAGACAAAAAGCCAATCACTAATGAAATAAAATGGCAAAGGAGAAATTCGAATAGAAACTACACCAGGAGAACAGAGGTGAGTGGAAAAAGTCAGAGATGTGTAGAACCTACATAGAATTTCTAGCAATGAAAAAGTGAGCAGATTGTGTTGGCATGCGTTGGCAGTCTTGGGACTTGGAAGGTGGAGGCAGAAGGATCAAGAGCTGGAGGCCAGTCTAGGCTCCATGAGACCCTCATCTCAAAGAAAAAAAAATGAGGTGGGGTGAGTACATCCCTTGGGATGCTTTATACAGCAGCCAAGACACATCTAAGGAGAGAGCCATCTCACCAGCCAATATAACCGCCATGTTGACCCAGGACTAGGAAGAAAAAAAGATAGGACAGGCAGATGGAGATGAATTAAGGAGAGCAAGAAGAGACAATGGTCCAGCTACAAGTCTAGGCAACAATGACTGCACTCCAACATGAAGGAAGGGAAAGTAAAAGGAAGATTTTGGGTGATGCTGTTTGGGCTCCTGGATCTCGCTGTACCTGAAGGCATGAGTCCCTGCCCACAGACTGTTCTATTCTGTTTCGGTCAGTTGAGGCTGAATGCTCAGTGAGGGACTATGCTCTTGTACACTGTAAATATCTGTCACTGTGAATGTTGATTTAATAAAACAATGATTAGCCAGAAGCTAGGCAGACAGGAAATAGAGGCAGGGCAACCAGACAAGGAGAATTCTGGGAAGAGGTAGAGCAGAGAGATGGCCAGCTAGATGCAGAAGAAGCAAGACAAGAATACTGTACTAAAAAAAGGTACCAAGCCATGTGTCTAAACATGGATAAGAATCATGGGTTAGTTTAAGAGTAAGGGTTAGCAAGTAATATGCCTGAACATAGGCCAAACAATGTATGATTAATATAAATCTTTGTATGATTATTTGGGACTAAATGACTGTGGGACTGGCCAGGTGGGACAGAAACTTCTGACTATAGCTGAATCAGACAGCCAGAGCAAAGTTATGTAGAGCAAGGGGACTTCCTGCCAATGCCCAGCCCAACCCATTTTAAAGCATGAGGACCATCTTATTAGAGTTTGGCAGAAAAATACAGGACAAGAAAGTTGTAAGTCATGGAAGCTTCAAGAAAGAGGGAGAGAAAGGTAGGAGAGAGAAACCCTTATCTTCTGAATTAGCATCAGCAACGGAAGTCTGCAAGCAGCTATATATGGGGTGTGGGCTTTCAGGAAAAAAAAAAAAAAAAGCTCGGAGTGTGAGGGCTGGGCATACTTCAGATTTTGTCCAAAGATAAGAAACAAATGGGGTAAAGTAGAAGAGTTATGCTTTTAAGTTAGAGTCTGTACTAACTTGAAATCTCATGATGGTGTAGAACAATTATCCTCCATCAACAGCTATGAGCTCAGCTTTCTGCTGTCAGCTTTGCATTCATTTTACTTATCTTTGCTCAAAGGCATCCTCTGGCTTTGGAGCCTGAGTTCTTGACTGAAGCTAGAAATGCCATGGAATTGACACCCACCGGGGTACTCCTGCATGAACAATGTATAGGTGTTATTTTCGTGAGCTCAGCTCCCTGCTCCTCTGAGTGTGGTATATCCCTGGACTTTTCTAGCCTGGCATGGTCTCTACAGAAGCCTCAGTGAGTGAACTTGTCTTCATCTGTGGATGGGTGATGTAGCTGTAGGACGTGCTTTCCCTTCCTTGAAAACTATCTGCTTTGCCTGCTGAGGGGCCTTCATTGTTCATTTAAGCCAGAAATTCTTCAGCCTCAGCATGTGGGGAAACTGATATGAACAGGATGTGGCTCTATGCTTTTGGATTCTACACTTGGAACTACATCTGTGTTCCCCCATTAAGTTTCCTTCTCATACTTATACCATTTGACAGAATCCCAGGTAACTAACTCATTCCAGTTTTTTTTTCTTCCACCCAAGCTCAAAAACAAGCAGGGTTCATAGTCTTCTGGATTTTCAGAAAGGAAGCTATTAATGACACACGCAGAAGCATCTGCCTTTGTTTTCTACAGGCTGAAATAAAATGCTGTTCATGGCTGGCTTTTCATCTTGAATTAATTTTTCTTCCCACACCTGAGTGGAGAAGTTAATATAAAGCAAGCCCAGCTCGAAGGACAAACAGTTGGATTGGTATTTGAGGCTTGTCAGAGTTACTTCCATCAGCTCTGCCTTGTGATTGAGGTCTGGTTCTTCTATATCGTCTCATTACAGCAAGGCTGGAAACTTCACTGGGGGAAATCCAACACACATCTCCCAAGATGACAAATACCAAGTGACTTCAAATAACACATGGCTACCAGTGATTTAGACCTTGCTTCTTTAGAGACTGATGCCTGCAAATTGAAGATGCTCTATCTACGAGTTGCCTGCATCTGGGCTGGGCATCCAATTACTACTGGTTGATGAAGACAGATGGGTCATGTTGGATGTGGATAGTGGCTTTACTCTATAACCTAGAGGCTATGATGCCTGTCTATTCTAACCCATGGCTCATTCTTAGCAAAGAGCTACCAGCTTTGACTTCTTCCTTTATGCCTTTGATCCCCATCTTTTCTCTTGCATGTACAAATGTCAGAGGTTGATATTAGGTGTATTCCTCAATTGCTCTCTACCTTAGATTTTGATACAAGATTTCGCTAAACCCAAAACTTTCTGATTCGTCTAGATCCACTGCCCAGCAAGTCCCATGGTATTCTATTGTCTCCACTTCTTCACATCTGGGGTGACAACTGTCATCGTTATGCCTGGCTTTTTATGTGGATTCTAGGGATCTGAACTCAGGTGAAAGCATACTTGTAGTACAAGCATTCTGTTGACCAAATCTCTTCCACATCTTTTACTTTCTTTCAACAAACCAGAACACAGTATGCCAATTCCTGCCTTCAGGGAGAAGGGCAGAGGAGCCATCACTGTGGACTAGACATGGCTGGAATATACTCCTAGTCTCTCTGGTTGATGTTTGGGACCAAAGTGAAGCAGCAACTGCCTACTGTGCTAGGCAGGATGGCTTTTTATGTTTTGTTTTTTTGAGACAAGGTTTCTCTGTGTAGTTCTGGCTGTCCACCTGCCTCTGCCTCCCAAGTGCTGAGATTAAAGGCATGTATCATCACTGCTTGGCTAAGGATGGCTTTTCAAAGACAGCTTGATGGGGTTTCTAGAAACTGGGCACAGGGTGAGGGATGCCCTTATTATCTGTGTCATATAGTGCAATTGCCTAGGGGACAGAGACAGCTTCCTGGGCTATCTAGCCAGGAGATGACAGAGTTACAGCCTCCTTTAGGGTCACCAACTCATGCTGCTGGGGGTAGAAGAGGGTGTCAGAGCCTGAGACAGACTATGATGTGGCTGAGAGAGATAGATAAATGGGTGAAGAAGGAACTGATAGTCACAAGGACATGTGGGAGGCACCCAGACAATTACAACATTGACCAAGAGATGGAGACCTCAGTGATCCATAGCAAGAATCTTGCTTCCAAACAACAACCCTGGAAGTAGATCCTTCCCTGGATGAGAAGTCAGCATTTTGACTTGAGTGCAGGGCCAGCTGAGCTTCCACAGAACTAGAATTGTATTGCAAGAAGTTGTTAAACAGTCGTGCTTGTTACACAGCAATAGCTAGCTGGTATACCCATGTGTGTTGTGTACCATCCCAGGGTCTTTCTTGGAGCCCACAGCAGGGATGATGTGGTCATGTGGAATTCAAATAGCCTGTCTGCATCACTAACAACCATATAGACTGAAGAATAGTAGTCTGAGCCTACCAATAATGAAACCCTGAATGGAATCTGGGATTTTTCTGGTCTTCCCTAGAAGTACCAAACCTCGCTGGCTTTACTCTGCCTGAACCCCTGATGAACAACCGTGTTCTGTTTACTCCCCCACACACCGTTTTGTTCTTGTTATGCTATGTGAAGGACCTCACTGCTCCCTTGTCTGGTCTAGAATCTGTTGCCTATCCCAGCCATGGGAGGCCTCACTGGGGTTTAACTGGAGCCTCACTGCAGCCTGCCAACTTCGCCTAGCTGTGTGTCATCCATGGGAACCAGCTTTGAAGCCAAATGCCTGAACCAACATAGGATCTGCCCTGGTGAAGTCCTGAGGTTCCCCTGCTTCTGCTCATAGCAGTGATGGATAGTGACCATCATCATTCATGGAGGGAACAGCAACAGATATTCTTTGTAGCACTTGATAGCTAATTGTAATTTAATCCTTAAACATGAGATGAAGTGGTTCCCTCTACAGTCTGAGGTCCTGCTGGTTACCTGAGTTGGCTCCTCCTAGAGCACTGCCTCCAGAATCTTCTTCAGTGCAGAAGTGTATGGGACTCCACACTCCCCCCTCCCTTTTTACCAGCTCCTTGCCTCTACTTATCTGCAATGGTATTTGCTGTGAGTCTAGCATGCACAGCGAAGGGTCAGCTCTGCAAAGCATTGCCCCTGTGGAAAGTTATCCTGCAGCCCCCTCCATAATATCAAAATCAAACACAGGCATGAAGCATATATTAGTAACAATTTCAGAGGCACAGTGAATGAATAATGGGAGTGGAAGGAGAGGCAGAGATGGGCAGGGCGGTGAGGATGGCTTAAGTGAGCAGAGGAGGGTTGAAACTATGGCTAGAAAGAAGCCAAGGCAGTTCTCAGGGGTGAGTGAGCCCAGGGGAACACATGTCGGGCCAGAAGAACTGCAAGGGTAGAATTCCAGAAGGGTGTTGCTGGAGGTAGCACATAGAGTGCATGGAAGCTGCAGAAAACTGGAGGCAAGGAATTAGGGACAGAGAACAGGCCTGGCTACTTCTTCCGGGGTGTTTGGACTCCGAAAAGAATGAGGATCATTAGGGACATACAAGGGGGCAGTGACATGGTCTGCCCAGTGCCGCCTTAGCCCAGGAGAGGGCACTTAGTTGGGAGAGGGGGGATGCTGTTGGAGTGGGCTGAGGGGTAGGCGTGGAAGGATGCTGCCAGCCATCTTCTTCCCAGTAGCAGCTACAGGACAGACACACCTCTCCCTGTGTCCCAGAGGCTTAAGTGTGAGCTGAGCACTTGTGTTTTCTGTAACTCTGAACCCGGACACATCTCCTTGTCCTCTGCTGATCCAGCCCCTTGGTCTTCCTGGCCTGCTTCAACTCCTACCTGTTTGGGGGCGCGCAGCAGCTCCTCAGCTGTGACCACAGCTGTGGTGGCTTTGTTGTTCTCTGAGATGGGGTGCAAGGTGACAGACAGCCCAGCCACCACCTGGACAGCCAAGTCTGTCACAGACACTTTGTCATCCAGCACGGTTACTGTCTTCTCTGCCAAGATGGAGTCGGACAGTGGGGATAATACCTGTGGAAACAGTAGGGGCACAGAAGAGCCATCACACCCATTTCCAGGCATAGGAACCCCCTCTAGATTCCTGTTCCACCCTAGGTAGGTCAGAGATCCTGAACATAGGAGGACACCCAGGCCTCTGTCACGTTAGTGGTTGTACACTGAGCCTTTGTGAGGAGCCAAGGCAGCCTTCCCCTGAAACTTTAGCTGTATTAGTAAATGGAAATAAACATAAAAACCTGTTCTATTTTAAGAAGCAATGGCTCCCTCCATTTAGGCAATGGACCACTTGTACAACACACAACTAGTTAAGTATACTTGGCAATCCCGCTGGCTGGATTCACACAAACTCACTGGGTGCAGCCTGAATCAAATTCTAAGGAATCAATGGATCAACTGGGGATAACAGAACTACTTCAGTGCCCCCTCCTTCCTTCTGTCATCACACTGCATCTCTGTGAAAGACCACCCTGTCTCATCCTTCAGGGTTGGGCTGGAGCTGTCCAGGTGAAATGATGGAATGTTTACCATGGTGTTAGCATCCTCAATGACATTCTAGAAGGGTGGTGAAAGTCAGGTTTGACTTGAAGGGGAGAAAAGCTACTCCTCTTCATCATCTGTCCTGGAACCAAGCATCCTCCTATATAGTCTTTTGAGTGATACCATATAGAATTATAAAGTGTTTGTTGAATGCCCAAGATAATGGTGTCTAGAATAAAGGTGGGAAATCCAGGCTTTCCCATGCATTTATAGCAGCAGTACATATAGGGCAAAGGCAAGTCTCATGCAAGTGTGTAGAAGCCAGTTTGGAGAATTATATGGGAATTGGAACTGGAGGAAACATGGGTGTAGCCCTTGAGGTAGGCTCCCATGGGTGAGGGAAGACTAGAAATGGAGGGACTGGTTCAGGTCCAACTCTTTTTTCCCATGTCACCCTCTGGAGCCATCATGAAGACAATGAATTGATCACAGTAACCTGCCTCACTCCCAAGAGACTCCTAGTCCCGGGAAAAATGGTACCAGCCAAAGACACAGAGTTCCTGAGCCCCTGCTTCCTACCTGGATGGTAGTCATCCCAACTTCACGTCCAACCAGGACCCTGCTGTCTTGCAGGATGGCTACATGTGGGGACTCCAGCTTCATGAAGTCAGCCACCAGGTGGGTGATGTCAAACTGCCAGTCTGGACTGAGGAGGTGGCTCAGTTGGCCCCAGGGCCCAGCACCTTCTGATACAAACTGGGTGAGGACACGCACTGTGGCATGCTGAAACTGCAGGGCACAACCACGGCCTCTCTGCTCTTCCTCTTCCTCCTCTTCGCTGTCCCGAGTGGGTCTGTGTGGGAGGAAGAGTGCTGTCTCAGAGGTGGGTGAGGAAGCATAGAGGATCACAAGATGGCGGATGTATGCCTCAACCTCACAAGACAATGCTCAAGATAGAAGTCTCATGTCCCCGAGGGAGCCTGGGATCTGCTTTGGGGCAGTGCAGAGGCTTGAATGCATTAATTAGCAAATAAAGGACAACTAACATTTCCTAAGCTCATATGGCCCCATAAGCAGCCACTGGCCATTTTTAATATACATTTTAAGCATGTGTATGTGTATATATGTTTGCATGTGTGCAGGTATGTGTACATGACACATATGGGTGTTTATTCATGTGGAACCAAATAACAACCTCCAGTCATCCTCAGACACATTTTCTGCTTCCATTGAGAAAAGGTCTCTTAAAGGTCCAGGCCTCATGGATTGGGATAGGATGGTCGGGTATCAAAGCTCCAGCTGTCTCCCCATCTCCATCCCCACTGAATTACAAACTTCTTTTAAAATGTAGATTCTAGGGATGGATCTCAGGTTCTCTGTTTGCACAGCAAACATTTCACCAAGTCATCTCCCTGGGACACTAGTTATTCTTCAAGTACACTTACTTGTTCCTCAAAATGAATGTATCTGGAGGGGGGGGGTGTTGTCTGGGAACCACCTAGTGGTCTGTGAGGGAGAGGTGTGTGAGAAACTGGGCTTTGGCAGCATTCCTTGCGCAACTGAAATGTGCTCATTCAGGGAGAATTGTGATCCAAAGTCCTATCTGTGACAACCCAGGGTCACACAGGAGAATCATCTGTGGCTCTCTGCAATGGGAAGCCCTGCTCCAGGGTGAACAACATTATACTCTCCCATGAGATGCTGTCACCATGGAGAATAAAAGTCAAGTCTCTATTTAACTTGGAGAAACTGAAGGCATCCCCAAGTGCTGCGGGCTGAGAGGCTGGAGGAGACAGCAGAGTGCTGTTGTAAAGGAACAATGGATACAAACTTCTATGTACTGTGAGCTCAACTTGGTTCAAGACCTGTCCCTCAGCAATGTGTAGGCCTAGCCAGGGGACATGGGGCTGTGACCTCCAAAGAGTATGCCATCAGGGTTAGGGAGCTCTGGGCTGCAGGAACACCAGCTTCTCCTGCATCCCAGGTCCTGCCTTGGTCCCTTCAATGTGACCTGTGAATCAAGTCGGTACTACTGTGCGTGACTGGGAACATCTTCCCACCCCTGGCTCACCTCTTGCTGGCCACGATGGGAACCCGCCAGCCCTTAACCTGGCTGAGTTCAGTGTCAGAGACCTCAATCTGTAGGGGAAGCCGTGGCACCCACACGGTGACATGCAGGGGTGCATTTAGGTGCTGGTAGGTGAAATTCACCACAGAGTCCACTTTGCCCTTCATCTCTTTGCCATTGACAAAGACATAGTCACAGTGGTCTGACACCTGTGAAGATAGAGAGAGGAAATGGAGGTCACATGGCCGGGCTGACAACCCACATTCAGTTTGTTTTATTAGTGTGTGTGTGTGTGTGTGTGTGTGTGTGTGTGTGTGTTCACGCCTGCAAGTACATACAGCATGTGAACACATGCACACAAAAGCCAAAAGTCAATGTCATGTATCTCCAATATCACTTTCTACCTTACTTTTGGAGACAAAGTCTCCCATTGAACTGGAACTCATTGATTCTCTTGTGTCTGCCCCATCAGTGCTGGGATTACGGGCATGTACACCACACCCAGCTTTTAGGTGAGTGTGGGGAATCTAAACTCAGGTCCTCATTCTTTCTTGGTGATCTGCTTCACAGACTGAGTCATCTGCTTGACTCCGCTTTGTTCTACTTTATTGTAAAGCACAATTGCTCCCAGTGCAGACCCTGAGACGAGAATTTAGTGTCATTGGCTTAATGGGAAACTGAAAGAAACAAGAGTGAAGAAGCAGACCAGGGTATGCAGCAGAAGAGAGGAACCAGTGTAAAGGTGTCCCTGCTGATGCTGCTGGGTGCCTCATGAAAGGGCCAGAACTGCCCATCTCATGGGTAAGAGGCATGGTATTTTCCAGCTGCCAGCTCCCAGCTCCCTGGCTGAGGTTGCCTTTTCTGGGATGGAAAGCAGAGAACAAATTGAGGAAAGGACTTTTAAGCTCCAAGTGAACTTGAACCTGCAGAGAACTACAGCTGAGGCTAAAATCTGGGTGTGCACGAGACCTGTGGTGGCTACCAGGAGCATGATGCAGGCTGATGTCTGCTCGGAAGGTAAATAGCTCCACTCCCCAGATGGTCCAGCTTCCAAGAATAACAAGGAACCTGGCACTCTCAATATGCTTTCTCATAGTGTCTGCACCCCTCCCTCACCCACACAGTCCCACTCACACAGAACCATTATCTATAGTTCTCAGTCCACCTAGGGACATACTTCTACCCCAGTTTGCCTGACCCGAGCATGTCAAGCATCCCAGGGATGATGTTTTACCCAGGACCCCTGGGATCTTTATACTTGTACTAGCCCTACCTTCTTGAGGGTGGTGGGATATCATGAGTCTTCATCTTTTCCCTTCTCTTCCTTTCTCCCTGGGCCCCTTTCTCTTTCTTTCCTTTGCCTTTTCTCCCCATTTCTTTCCATTTCTGATTTTAGAAGCCTTGTCCCCAAGAAGGGACTGGTCCAAAGGCTGAGAAAACAAAGATAGAAACCTGGCCTTTGTGTTCCAAAGGCAATGATGTGTTCACCCATGTTCTATAGCCACATTCAGTTTCATATCGACAATGAAGCCCAGTGAAATAAGGAAATGACAGACACACCTCTCCTCACAGGCAGGTATAATGCGTGCCAAGGTCAGTGTCTATGTGCATGTGACTGATAATGGAGCTCTCTGGGAGCCATAAGAAGAAGATTAGACCAGCTCTTTCCCCTCCCCCACTGCTCAGGTAATAGTTACATCTTCCAGAAATCAGACCAGGGTTCTGTCTGCATCACTCTAATGAACTGAAAATGGAAACCAAGTTGAGTTATAGAGAGGGAACTTGAATCGTCTTACATAGCTGAGCTTATGGGATACAATTTAAATTGGCCCCATGTGTCTGTGTCACCAATAAAACTCATATTCTTGATGGAAAAATGTGCATTATACTCATTTTCCATCATTTTGTCTTTACAGCAGCTGCTCCTGAGGTGGGAGCTCATCAGAATTGGCCATAGTTAGGGGGCTAGATGAACATATGGATAGGTAGAGGGGTGGGTAAGCAGATGTATTGATACATGGATGGATAGGTGGGTAAATGAGAGGATGAATGGGTGGGTGGACAGGTGGGTGGGTGGAAGAGTGGATGTAAGGGTGGATAGGTTGATGAGCAAATGAGATAGATGGAAGGAAGAACGGATGGATAGATGGATGACAAGTTAGATGGATAGGTGGATTGAGAAATAGATGGATTAGAAGATGGATAGGTATTTGACTAGGTGGGTGGATGGCTAATTGAATGGATGGAATGCAGGTGGACTGATAGGTAAACAGAGGAGTGACTGTATGTAAGGATTAACAGCCTTGAAGGCATTTTAAATGTGTATGTGTATGTATGGATAGATGGAAGGATGGGGACATAGAGAAAGAATAAAGATGAGATAATGGATGGAAAAATAAAATTACTGGGCAGGTGGATGAAAGGATGAACAGAAGGATAGGTAGACAGATAGGTGGAGAGATGGAAAGACAAACGTTCTTCTCACTTATGGGTATGCCTGTGTCAAGACAGGCAAAATAATTGAGGTGAGAGAGCAAGACCCTAAGATGATATGGAGGCAACTCTGGCACATCTATAAGGATTTAATCTGAAAATTTCCAGCAAATTCTTAACCTTCCTAGGTCCATTGACTCAAATGAGAATCTAGTTAGAGATGATTTGTACTGGCAAGATGCACACACGGGCAGTTTGACAACCATTTCTGAGCCGATGATGTCACCCATGTAGCATCATACTGAGTTCTAATTGCCATTTGCACATCTGTCTCCTTCAAGATGGTGTCCTCTGGAAAGAGTAGAATCCCATCTAGGTTTCTGGACCTGACCAAATAACATCCTGTGCTGAGCAATAATAGCTGTTGTGAGCAGTCACCCTGCTCTTTCTGCAGAAGGACCATGTATGGCTACTCTGGGTCTCGCTTTCACCTCTTGTTTGCATGGCAGATGGTGAGGGCTGGTCCCAGAGTATTCTCTCCATCTGCTGGGGACTGGCATGGAGCAGTTGGGAGGGGCCACGGGAAGGAGTATTTTCACTGGCCAGTCAAGAGTTGTTTAAAACACTTTCCATACTGTGTGAAGATGGGAAGCAATTTCAGCCATTGTCCCAGACTTATCATTAGCATGTAAATGCTGTCCTGGATCGGGGAACATATTAGCATAATAGCCAAGCATAGAGTCTATCACTAATCACATTCTTAATCAATGTTGTAATTTACAGACCATTGACTTTACTCATTTATTACCTTTCTGCGCTTGGATGGGTAGGAACCTTGCCTCTCCAGAATATATAAATGATTAGGAGAAACACCCAAGGTACAAAGGGGCTACATATGATAAAGCCATCGTCCCTGCTGTTCCTGATGGTGTCACCAATGTCTGGGGAAGTCTCTGGATGAATTAATCATGCCCTAAGTGGCTGGCAGTGGGGATGTGGGAACCACATGAAATAAACAAGTTCTCTTACAAAAAGAAACTGATCGCTGCAGAAATGTTTCCAGCCCATTGGCTGTGCTTCTCAGAATCTTTTCGTCTCTGTCAGTGGACAGTGCACGTGAACTGAATGCTTGGTGAACAAGCAAATGGACCAGCATTAGGTATCTGTTCATGAAGACTTGGAGGGAAAGGCTAAGTTATGGAGTATATAGCCAATGGTCTTATTTTGATGTCCCTCAGAGGTTGGTATTTTCTGAAGACACTACCTGCCTCCTGGGGGTGACCTCTGGAGTTAGTTTCCATGGAGAAAGCATAGCTTCCTACTGCCAACCACTGATGTTTAGATAACTCTTGTGTGGCCACTAGGGATGTTGAGGGTTTGTGAACACACAGCCTTTGGAGTCCATCATAGCCTCTGACTTTTGAGGATTGTGTGGAACCAGGTTCACATATCTCACAGAACCTTGTGTGATACTGGCCTGGGACCACTCTGAGAATGATTCCTTCAACAATACAGCTATGCATCTTCTATCCCTATTGTGTCTGTCATTCTTGTAAATACTAATTACAGTGCTTTAAATGCCATCGCCAATAAGCCTATCTTTGAATATCCAACTGTTTTCTTGCATGCCGCTGCTGGAGGCAAGCTTGCAAACCTTAGCCCTGTTCAGCCTTCTTGTCAAAATAAGATTACATAATGCACATTTCAAATGCAGAAAATTCAATAATCAGACTCCTGGCCTAATTCCTTTCTATTTTGGTGACTGCCACTGTGTATGAGTGGAATTCAGGCACAGGGAAATCAAAATTGCCTTCTGGATATCCCTGAACTCATGAGCCAGCTCTGTACATATAGAATGTCAACAGTTCCCATGCAACCAGATCTCATTTCCCACTTGCAATATGGCCTCCCATCATTGCTGCAGAAACCTCATGGGAACTTGGCACACCAACAGCATCCTCTTTTGCAGATGAGAACCCCGAGGCCTTCTGAGAACGGCAGCTTGCCCACAGCAGAGAGGACAAATTCCATTTATACTTGAAGTTCACAGCTCACCCAGACTGCTCCAACCCTGCATGTTAACAGACTCTAACATGGGACTGTGGCTTTGACCCAGCTGGCCTTTCCGCCACATGGCTCGCTGTGTCATTTCCATTGTTAAGGTGACAGGGAAAGGCAGGTACAGAGAAGATCTGCTATCTGGCAAGTGTGATGTAGACTGCAGCCAGACCGGCAGCATGCCGGAACCCTTCCTGAGGCTGCTCTGGCCCTTGTCCATTTGGTACACCCCAGGCCAGTCTGCCTGGACAGGCTGTGCCTTTCTGAGCTCAGGCAGGGGACAGATGGTCAGGAAAATATAGTGTGAGCTGAAGGAAGGAACTCAGTGAAGATATGAGCAGGGTTGGAGGAGACGTCTGCCAGAGCTACAGTGTGTTGGGGGGTTAGTGAACTTTAAAGCATGCTCAGAATTTATTTCACTCCATAATATGGTTATAGCCTTTGGACATGGGGTCTTCGCATATGCCATTAGTTAAGGAAGGGACCACTGTAGCTTAAACATGACGTAGATATTCAATTTGTACCCCAGGACAACTATTAATTTTTTTTGAGTCCTTAACTCCTTCTAAACTCTGTGAAAGCCCTTAACTGATGGGCAGACTCATTGATACAGCCCTGGAACCATTCCCACTGCTGTTTCTAAGTTTTCTTTGTCTTCTCTGTCTCAGCTTCTGGCCCTTTGGTGGTCATGATTAGGGAGAACATTGCAGTTGGCAGATACTGAGGCCAAGGTTGCATGTCAACACTCTGCAAGGCTCAGTGACAGCCCCTCATGCCAAAGGATGGGAGCATCCTAAATGCCAGCTGTACTGACACTGAGAAGCTGAGTTTGAATGAAGTACCTATGCTTTCAAGTCAAGCACTTTACCATCCTATCTATCTACTGCCCACATAGCTATCTCCTTTAACTCTGGGGGCTTGCCTATGCCACCTGAGTTTTGGGAGCTCTATGGATGAAACAAGGATACTGAGATTCAGAGTGGCTGGATTCCCTGAAGTCAATCAAAAGGTGACGGAGCAAAGGTGTGGGCAGGGTATCTCTCCATCTAACTCCAGCCTCCACACTCAGCCACCACACTGGACACTTTCAGGCTATGAGTAACACTCCACAGAACACTGGTGTCTGCCCACCACTGGGCATATGTTTTAATCTCAGCACTATTGTCTAGAGTTGCCATTCGTGTGTTGTAGGATGTTTAAGAACATCCTCTGCATCCCTAGATAACAGTGGTCCCAATCCTACATATAACAACCTCATCCTCTGCATCCCTAGATGTCAGTGGTCCCAATCCTACATATAACAACCTTATCCTTTGCATTCCTAGATGTCAGTGGTCCCAATCCTACATATAACAACCTTATCCTTTGCATTCCTAGATGTCAGTGGTCCCAATCCTACATATAACAACCTCATCCTCTGCATCCCTAGATGTCAGTGGTCTCTAGCCTTTGTGTAACAACCTAACCATCTCGGATATTGCCAGGTATTTTCCAGGGAAAGATGACATCTGCAGAGCCATAGATCCAGGGCCACTGGACAGCTGTGATTCTTTATTCCTGAACCTTTATCAGAACTCACAACAGCACCAGAAGGGAGGAACCACACCCCCAAGGTACAGAGGAAACAAAGGGGTAGGCCAAATGGCTCAGCAGGGAAAGATACTTGCCACAGAAGCCTGGCTGACTGAGTTCAATCCCTGGAACCTGCACAAAGGTAGAGGGGACACATTACCCCTTATGCTGTTCACTGACCTCCACACACATGTCATGGCATGTCAAAACAATAATAATTAAAAACAATGGAGTGTCTTAAAGAACACATTAGCCACATTTTGAACCCACATGGTAGTAGGAATTCTAGAGTTGGGTGAACCCAACAGGGAAGCAGTTTCTTACATTTTTAAATGAGAAGCCCAGCTCCAGCAAGAGTTTCTCTGAGTGTCACCATCCATCACCTGCTGGACCAAGGAGGAGAGCCTCCAGATTCTAAGAACTGCTTTGCACTCTGACCTCCACTCCTCATGGAATCAAATGGTCATTTTTGCCCCACCCCCACCCCATTTTTTTGCACTTTGCTCTGTTTTAGTTGAGTCAGGGTTTCACTCTGCAGCCCAGGCCAGACTAGAACTCATAATGTAGTCAGTACATGCAGGCCTCGGAATTGTGGCAATTTTCCTGACTTATTCTAAGTGCTGGGATTCCAGGTATGAGCCACCACTTGGCTTTTGAGGACAAAGAGTCCAGGTGAGCACACATAAACATGGGTTCAAGGCTTTAGTGTGTTCCTCATAGGCTCGTGTGTCTGAACACTTAGTCTCCAGATGGTGGTGCTGTTGTAAAAGGATGTTGAGCCTCTAGGAGGTGGAATCCATCTATAGAAAATGCGACACTGAAGGCTAGTCTTGAAAGTGTTGGTCACCATAATAGACTATATTCCCTGAAACCATGAGCCAAACAAACCATTGCCCCCTTAAATTGCTTCTGACAGACATTAGGACACAATGAATGGAAACAGAACTAATAACAATCTAGTCAGGGTCTGTGTATGTGTGTGTGTGTGTGTGTGTGTGTGTGTGTGTGTGTGTGTGTGTTTCCTATGGAAGGAAGTTTGTCTCCTTCCTGCTTGGTGGGTTTTGCCCCCCTGAAGTCAGCACAAAACCATAAGTCCACAAGCCTTGGGCTGTTACTAAAACTGTTTGCTCTCCCAAGGACTTGTAGCCTGTGAAATAGTAATAAGTTCAGGAAAGTCTGGTGTCAACAGGAACTCTGGGACAAACTAAAGCTTGTTGGACAACCAAGAAACCCTTTTGACAAACCCAAGGGAATTATTCTGTGTCCTGGAGACTGCACAGGGATCTGTTTTCACAGGGGTCAAGCTACTCTCTCATCATTCGTACCCCATGTTTACAGCTCAGTCCCTGTGTGACCCTCTCATTGAATTTATGCTTGGAGGTTCTGACAGGCCACATTTTCCCCAAAATTTCTCCCTTAAATACTGAATCATCAGCCTATCACTGCTGCTAACTAGCAATCTGTGACCATAGGAACACCTGGAAGAAGACATGTTAGGCTATGGACTGAGGTGGTATCCTTAGGGAGCCCATCCTGAGCATCCCAGAGCAGGTACAGACAGCCTTGTGCAAGCTGGTGCTTAGTGTTATATATGCCCCTTTTAATAGGCTCAACTGTCCCCTCCCAGGAGGTCACCTTGTTAAAAGTGACCCCCCACACACACTCTGGTACTGTTTAGCACAACACCTGGACAGTTTATTTCTGCATTTATTGATGTTGGTCTCCTCTGTCAGTGGTCAGGCTTTGGGAGGGCTGGGCCTCAACTGCTTCATTTACCGTTACCTCTGTCTCAGGACGACAATCAATCTTCACTGAATGTATTAGCCTGTGATTTATGAAGACACCAACTGCACACTGTCAAAGCTCATATGATTCAAGGATCAAACAGGACAACTGTAGACACATGATCCACGCCATGTCACCGGCTGGGAGACAGCTTCATTTCAAAGGCAGGAGGCTAGATACTTTGTGATGCCACTGAGACGCTGACAATACAGATGTGCATCTGTATTCTTCCCTAACCCTTGTTCTGTGTGTCTGTTGGCTAGCTTCTCACTGCCCTTCTCTAGTGCTCTGACACTTCATTTCCTGAAAGTACATCAAAGTAGATAAGAACATTTGAGGTCCTCGTGGGCAGATGCTAAGGTGCCAATGAAGCTACATATGGGGCAGACAGCAGACAGATCTCTCAGCCTTGGGAGCCGTTTACAGTCTGCCTGCTTACACTTCCCAGCACCTCCAGGCAGAAGGATTCACAGTGCAGAGCCAGGAATTAGTAGAGATGACTGCAAGAAGCCACTGTTAACACAAAACAAACTATGGTCAAAAGCCTTTGTGTATGTTGAGTGTATTTACACATATTTGAGTGTAAGTGTGTAATGTGTTTAAGGTCATGTACATATGGAAGAAGCCACAAAAGGAACCTGGGAGACTGTCACACAGATTATTTGGGACCCAGAGAAATTGGCTTGAGGATGTGTGTATATGCTGTATGCATGCTGTATGTGTATGCTGTATGTGTTTATGTATATGTCTGTGATAGAATTATATGTATACATGGATTCTCTGTGTGTGTAAATAGATTGTGTGTGCATGAATTATGTGTGTATATGTCTGTGAATATACTATGTATGAGTGCAAGGATTATGTTTATACATGCTTGTCTGTGAATACACTATGTGTGTGCATGTATGTGAACAGATTATGTATGTGTGCATGACTGTGAATAGATAGTGTGCGTGCATGTCTGTGAATAGATTATGTATACACATGCATGTCTGTGAATAGATTATGTATATACATGCCTGTCAATAGATTATGTATATACATGCATGTCTGTAAATAGATTATGTATATACATGCACGTCTGTGAATAGATTATGTATATACATGCATGTCTGTAAATAGATTATGTATATACATGCACGTCTGTAAATAGATTATGTATATACATGCACGTCTGTGAACAGATTATGTGTGTGTGCATGTGGAAGCACATGAAGAGTAGAAGGGAGACTAAGAGGGAGGAAGAGATCAACAGGGAGGGGACCAAGGAAAGGTGATGAAATCTGTGTGACAGAAAGGCAGAAAGGAGGACTACTTGAAATGATGAAGAGGACTAGCCAGGGGACTGGGAAGAGTGTGGAGGAGGGGCTGGAAAAGGACAGGTAGAATGACAGGTGAATGCCATCATACATATGAGTATATATATATATATATATATATATATATATATATATGTAGGATGTTTAAGAACATCCTCTGCATCCCTAGATGTCAGTGGTCCCAATCCTACATATAACAACCTCATCCTCTGCATCCCTAGATGTCAGTGGTCCCAATCCTACATATAACAACCTCATCCTCTGCATCCCTAGATGTCAGTGGTCCCAATCCTACATATAACAACCTCATCCTCTGCATCCCTAGATGTCAGTGGTCCCAATCCTACATATATCAACCTTATCCTCTGCATCCCTAGATGTCAGTGGTCTGAATCCTACATATAACAACCTTATCCTTTGCATTCCTAGATGTCAGTGGTCCCAATCCTACATATAACAACCTCATCCTCTGCATCCCTGGATGTCAGTGGTCTCTAGCCTATGTGTAACAACCTAACCATCTCGGATATTGCCAGGCATTTTCCAGGGAAAGATGACATCTGCAGAGCCATAGATCCAGGGCCACTGGACAGCTGTGATTCTTCATTATATATTCTTTATATATATACATATATATATATGTAAAACATACAAGAAAAGCCATTACCTTTATTCTAACTAAAAATAATTCTAAAGAGTTCATAGAGGCTGGAGAGATGGCTCAGCTGTTACAGGAACTGGCTACTCTTACAGAGGACCAGAGTTTGGTTCCTAGCATCCACATGGAGGCCTGCAAACATCTATAACACCAGCTCCAGGGGATTCAACAACCTCATCTAGCATCTTTGAGCACAAACACATACAAATGAACATAGTTAGAAATAAAATCTCATATTAGAGTGTGATTTATTCCTGGTTAGAGAAAATAAGGTTTGATGGAGTAAGACCCCCTCTGATGGAAAGGGATGTCCTAGATGATTCAGAATTTCAGAGCACCTCTGTTGAACTTTCCTCTGAACTCTGCATCTTAAACAACTTCAAGGACACTGGCTGAGATGACCCAGCCTTATAGACTTTTCCACTAAAGACTTGTCCATAATCCTAAATTTTTCATTGGGTCCCTATGGAATTGCCAGTGCTTCCATTCAGCAGGAAGTAGCCTAGAGAATTAAGCCTACATTCCCCAAAAAAGTTGATTATGGATGTTTGTCTTTGTTTACAGTGTTGTTTACAAGTTGTTATGGATAACGGTGAAAAAAGAAACTTTACAAAGAAAATTAGATTTGGGATCTTGTTTTTTTTTTTTCTTTAAGGGGAAACTTGTGGGATTATGTTGTGGTACATTATAAATATTTGTCCCTCCTACTGGTTTAATAAAATACTGACTGGCCAGAAGACAGACAGGAAGTGTGGGCAGGACTACCGGACTAAGAAAACTGGGAAGAGTAAGAGTAAGAAAGAGAGGCCAACAGACACAGAGAAAATAAGGCCAGAATGCTACTCTGAGAAAAGGTACTAAGCCACTTGGGTAATCATGAGTTAGTTTAAGAGTTAAGAGTTAGCAAGTTATATGACTGAGCCATAGGCCAATAAGAATGAAATTGATGTACGCTTCTGTGTGTTTCTTTGGGACTTTGGGACTGCTGAGCTGAATCTCAGGGCTATACAGAGTTTTAAGCAGCTGCAGGTAGGTCTGGATCTTGGGGCTAGTCTGGGCCAGAAACTTCATATTACATTAAAGAGTCCATGGTGGAAAATAATGTGGATGGCCTGATGTCATTTTTACAAATGTGTGGCTATTTGTATAAAAGAAACACTAGTTTGCACATGTTAGACCTGAGAACAGCCATACACATACCCCTACAGGGCTAAGTGGACAGACTAGGCAGTTGAGTGACCCAGACAGGAAGCAACAGGGTGTGGTAGCCACTGGCTGATTGGCAGGTATCTGTTTAGGGGACACAGCCTAGAGTGCTTGAATAGGGGACCACAGAACAGTGTGTCATATCTCCTGGGTTCTTCCAAGATGCCAGAGAACTCCCGGACTGTGGTCAGTTACTGACTACAAGACCAGAGTTCCACAGAGCCAAGGTTCCTCCCCCAAGACACCACTAGCTACATACTCAGGTATCATGGGCCCTATATGCACCTATTTATGGGATGTCATTCAAGATATGAGTTTAGGAAACCTCTGCGATGGTGGCTGCTATTCATCTGATCAAGTAACTCCATTTTGTCACACAAAGGCATGACAGTCACACTCAGGTGTAACATCTACACTCAACTTCTTGCACATGAAACAGAATGGGCACTGATTACACGTGTGCTCCCCACAGTTGTTCTGCAGAGTTCTGCAGAACTGGTGACCTCAGCTAGTGTCTGAATCCCAGGGATGAGGCCAGGAGATGAACCTAAGCCCTTGGAAAGAGCACTGGTCCTGCAGATATGAGCTCAGGACCCACAGGGAAGAGCTGAGTTCTGGAGAGAAGACTGACCTCAGGGACTCACTCCTACATTAAGGCTGCCTACTCTACACCTCCAGCTCTTGCTGATTGGACACTCTGCTCTGCTGTGTCAACAGCCAGGGATGACCACCTCCTGATTCATTCCAGGAGGCAATTTTCATTTTGAACACACTTATTTCCCCAAAGATGCTGATTGCATTCCTGGAAATATCAGCAACGGGCTCCACATTATTGCCCCTTAAGTGAAGTTAAAGGTTGCTCACTGTGTAACCATGGTGGCATTTATTTCTGGATTTAGTTCCCACCTGGCTTTCATAGGTTGAGAGGTGGATTCTTTGCCTCTAGAAAATTGAGCAGATGTGGAATGGTCCTCCCAAAATGCTGCTGCCCATCTAACTGAGATTCTGTTGTTCCAGCCACATCTCCTATGCCCCACCCGCTACTGGCCCAGCTCAGTGGTTTCCTCTGCTCTCTGCTTCGCAAAATTCAGCTCAGATAAAATTTAGGAAGTCTCCTGTACTGCATGGTGAGGGCAGTGAAAACTGATGATTGTTCTAAAATTTTACTAAAGGAAAAGATAACAGTTGTGTGAGTTAACGTAAGTGTTTGCATCCTGTTGGATCATTTCTTGAGGTATAAATTAAACAAATGTTCTTTATGGTAAAAATAGCTTTAAGTTTAATTTGATAAATAAATGCAGGAAGGGAGAAAGAAAGCAAGAAGAGAAAAATGGAAATGAAGAAGGGAAAGAAGAAGGGAGGAAACAGGAAACAAGGTTGGAAGAAATGAAGAGTGGAAAAATAGAATTACAATGGTGTAGGATGAAGAGGTGACTGTGAATGGTGAATGAAGCCCCTCCATTCCACTCTCACTTTAGTACAAACTCTCCCAGTGTCTGAAAGGCTGGGAACAGATCCTCACTAGGCCCACATACCTTGATGACATCCTCATCCATGGCCTTGCACTCCACCAGCTCTGAGATGTCTCTCACTGTGCTGTTCTCCTCCACTGACACCACTCTGACAGGCATGGCCACTGTCTTCCCGGTAAGGATGGCTGTGTTCAGGATTTCAGTGTCCTATGGAAGAAGCAGACACACCAGGTCAAGGGACCATCTGCATTCTGCTGATACCAGGTGATAGATACTTAGGGATGCTCCTGAGGTAAGTGTTGGGCTGTTCCTGTTAGACATACTGTGGTACTGTCCTTAGAAATTACATCAGAAGGAAATTCTTTGAAACAGAGTCCTAAATATACCACAAGTGTTAAGTACCTACATGCTTGACTTTTGGCTTGTACACGGCCATTTTCCTTGTTTCCAATGACAATAAAGAACATGTATTCTTTTTAATACTGCAGAGACCCAGTAGAGTCATACAGCCGCTGGGTGGCAAATAACAGAAGCTAACTTTGAGTATTCTGTGAAGAAAGGTACCAAGTTGGGTTGACTAATGCCTGTCTCCACCTGCAAAAGATACCCAGACCCTGTGAGCATATCTCATGCTAGTTAACTCAACAATCTTGGAAAAAGAAACCTCAATCAAAGAACTGACTCCATCAAGTCTGCCTGTGGGTATTTCCTTGACTGATGACTAATATGGGAGAGACCAGGGGTCTTGGGGTGCATATGAAAGCAGACTGAACAGGTTAGGAAGAACAAGCCAGTAAGCAACATTCCTCCGTGTTCTCTGCCTTAGTTCTTGCTTTGAGTTCCTGCCCAGACTTTTCTCAGTGATGGAGTGTGACCTGAGGGTTATAAGCTGATTCAAACCTTTTTCCACTGGGTTGCTTTTGGTCATGGTGTTTATCACAGCAATAGAAAGCCAAGCAGAATAGTTGGTAATAGAGAGTTGGCAAGTAGGAGGAAATTCAGGGCCTTGAGGAGAGGCATCATCCAGGATCCCCTGGAGTTCTCCCGATGGAATCCTAAAGTCCACAAAGGATTCATGAGCCTCTGAGGACCAGCACAAGCTGGGTTGATGGAAGAGAGGCCAGCATGGAAATGACCAGCCCCAAGAGATGCATGGTCCTGTTACAAGCTGGTTTTCACCTCACACTCAAACCTCTGCCCTCCAGAAGGGAGACAGGATGAGACCACCCTCATGTCTCAGAATGGGGAGTAGCTGGGCTATAAACGTCACTTTCCTCACTAAAAGGCTTCCTTTGTCTGTTGATGCTGTTCACAGTGTTGGGCATGGGGCTGGGAGCCTCCTACATGCTAAGCCAGTGCTTTACCACTGAACCATAACCTCCACACACACGGGTTTCCTCTTTGAAGTGTTTTTTTTTTTTTTGTTAACTGTCTCTCACTGCTGTCCCATGGGATTTTACCACACCCACAGGCACATTTGCATAGTTTCTTTGTGTCAATGTTCTGTAAAATTGCACACATAATCTGCTGAGTGGTGGAGAAAACACTGTTCTTTTTGAGTTTTCAGGGTGATTACCACCTGCATGCTAGCTGGTAGCCCTTCCCTGGATGACTTCACAAAGATGCAAACAGACATTGGAATGTATGGATCTGCAGGCACCTTTTTACCTAGGGATCATTTTCTCCCAAGTTCCATCCCATAAACACTACGTTTTCTCAGGATGATTTTTTTTGCTTAAAGTGAGCACCCAGCACAGAGAGGCTCCTGAGAGAAGCTGAGTCCCCAGAGACTCATTCAGTCAGGCCCATCACCCTAGAGTCAAACAAAAGCTTTGCATGCCTCTACAGTATGCATGGGAATCCTGAAGCCTGGTTCCAATTATGGGTGGCCTTGGCTGCAGCTATTACAGATGCTAAGAATACCATGGAAATCCCCAAGTTGAGTTCATTACAGGTAATATGCTCAGAGTTGTCTTTCATTTTCTCTCTTCAAATGGTCTTCAGCGAATGGCTTCATTAAGCAGTGTGGTCCCTAATGGACTAATTGTGATAAGCTTCCTAAATGGTTGTTACAGTTTCACAACTTCGTGCATGTGCATGCGAGCAAACACACACACACACACACAAAAAAAAAATTTATCGTCACCATCATCATCATCAACATCTCACTTTAGCACTCATTTTTGGTCAAGAGATGAACAGCAGCAATTTCTTACTGGCCTCACGAGTTTCAAGGATTAAAAGGATTTAGTCACAGAAATAAGAAACAAGAAAACCTTCTCTCTGTGAAATACCCTGGCTCACACTCACGGGAGAAGTTCCTGTATTTAACAGCCATTCCACTGACCAGATAACTTCAGCAAGAGTTTGTTGCTGTGTGGGCAAGGAGAGTCTGGCATTCTCCATCCTTCCCTGGCTCTTCTATCAACTTCAGAATTGCCTGGATCACACTGACCAAGGTTCTTCATGATGAGGTGGCTATATCACTCATGACTATTTGACACCCAAGAATTGCCAAATCCAGACCACTGTCTTTCTGAGTTCCTTTGGAGCACTGAACAGAATAGCACAGATGAGGTAGTTTAAAAGAATAAAATTATTCCTTAAAATTCCGGAGGCTGGAAAGACAAATTGTGATTTTAGGTTTTGGGGAAGCAAACAGCTAGAACTGGGTTTGCTTACGCACTCCTGCAGGTGAACTCGTGTGTATCTGCCTGTGTGTGTGTGTGTGTACCTGTGTGTATGTGTGTGCATACATGTGTGTTTCAAATAGATGGAACAGGCACAGGTTTCTATTCTTTCACTCCTCAAAATACCTTTCCAGTGGCGTATCATTCTTAATGATGCGAGTAGCATACTATTTAAGAGCCTCACATTGTACCATTTTCTGAAACCCAGACTCTAGCCGGATCCCTGGGGAGGAGCATGCTTTTCACAGGGCCTGGTGGGAACAGGGATGCTTCCTATCTCCTGCCTCAGACACAATCCAGAGAAGTTTTGCACCACAGGCCAGTACTCCTCAGTCCCTTCTGGACAAGGGACAGCATTCTGTTTCTCCCCCTCTTCTTTCCCTCCTCTTCTTTGTGTGTGTGTGTGTGTGTGTGTGTGTGTGTGTGTGTGAGAGAGAGAGAGAGAGAGAGAGAGAGAGAGAGAGAGAGAGAGAGAGAGAGCCTGCTGTGTGAACACATGCCATTCTGCTAGCTACAGAAGGATCAAACAGGGACTCGTGAATAGGATGTCAGAGCCTCACAGGGTGGGTAGAGATTTCACCTTCCCAGGATTCAAGGGAAAGAACAGAAACATGTGCCACCCTTGTCCCCTCTTCCCTATTCCCATTACACATCAGGTAACTAGTCTGTTTTGCAGGAAAAAAAAATCCCAGCAACATAGATATGTTAAGTCACTCCTGTCCCTTCAAACTCTAGAAGAGTCTGAGCCTCCCAAGAAAGTTTCCCATATGATTCATTCTCTCATCAATTGTATTACCCATTTCTGGACAAATTGTTATTTTATCTTTTCAATTAAGAGACTAGAATTACTTTTGAAGAACTCTTAGATGCAAACTCACTAAAAATGATAGGGAAGTGACCAGTTGTACCTGAGTGCTTATCCCTGGAGTGTCTGTGGGGAGCATCCCCAAAGTTCTCTGGAATGGAAATTCTGGGTATGGAAGACAGGGTGGAGTATGATCCAGCTATAACAAGAACGGAGCTATCAACAGGCTTCCAGACAGGCTGAGCAGAAAACATTTCACCAGGTAAGAAAATCTAGATCCAGCTAAACCATAGAACAGAAAGCCTATTGGGGGTTCCCAGAGCTGGGGCAGAAATTATGTCTGTGGATGAATATGGGATTTTCCTTCCAGTGACTGAACATTGTAGAATTATATAAAGGCTCAGCATGCAATGACATGTATGACAGCACATTTCCAGTTAAGTGGCAGGCTCAGGGGTGTTATCATCCAAGCAGGATACACCCTGGTCTTTCAGGTCCCACTTGGGACTCTAATAGTCTGATGACATGGAAGGATTCCCAAAAGCATCCCACAATCACCTAGGGTTGAAGTATTGGAGTCATTTATGACTGCATAGGGCTGAGGTATCCTATTTGGTACCATTTAATAGTGTTGGGCTTGAGGAATTGGTGTGGGGCAGTCAGATCCTTGTCTGAGCTTGCTGTCCCTCTGCTGGTCCATGCCTTTCTCTTTCACACTGAGGAGCTCTTTTTATTTGAAGGGTATTTCTAATGTTTGAAGGGTATTTCTAATGTTTCCTTTCAAATTCCTGAAGATAAAACAAAACTTAGTCGCATTGTGAGAGATCCTTTATCTCTCTTAATTCCTCTTCTAGAACCTCCTGAATGATCTTTTCTAAAAGGCCAAAGGTCTTCTCTGGATTCAGGAATGGATGAGCTGCAGACCCCTACAGTGCCTGTAGGTTGTACAAGAAGCTGAGATGATCCCAGATACCAGATGATGCCAATAGGATCTGTAGCAACAACCCCCACATTGGCTTCACTTAACCTCAGATATATTCATGAAGAAACATCAGCTCACTGTAGTGGGTTTGTGGCAAGCCTGGCACGGAAGAGGAACACTTCTACCCTGAAGTTAGACATTTGCTTTTCTGCCTGGTTTAAGGCCACCTTCTGTAGGCCCTTGTCATCTGGGTCATCCTCATCAACCTTATCAGCCTTCCCCATGCCTGCCAGTGAGTGTCAGACACCCAGATTTCCCTCTTTATAAGGACAGTAGCCACTGGGTCAGCAACACTCACAGGCTTTAGCTGAACTTGACCCCTCAGTTCAGATTCACAAGTGCTGAGCCTTATGACTTAGCATCTTCAGGGAACAGAGGTCTTTCTACCTTCCACAGAACATTTCACATGAGCTTTTATTCAGTACAGCTCAGGAAAAAGTTGGTGTCCTTATCATGGAAGAAACTGAGTCCTGGAATGCTTCATGTCCTGGCAACCAAGGTATCTGCTGGGCTCCCTCTGTGTAACAGTCTCCTGCCCAGATGATGTTGAGTAAAACCAGCCAGCCTAGCCACAGTGTGAGGGCGCCAATGTCAGAGGATTTCATTTCTCTGGGAAGTAGGATTAAGACTAGAAAAGGTCCCGACTAAAGTAAGCCCATTACATTAACTTCTCTAAGAATCATCTTTTTTGCCCTCTGCATTCATGACCTTAGAATAACTATGAGCTTATAGATTTTTCCTCTATAATGGGGAAAGCACTTCACTTAATATGCCATCTTCTCTGCCAGCGTTTTTAGGGTCATTTCATAAAGTCACTGTTATCCCATAGGGCTCTGTTAGAGTCAGAGGCTAGAAAGAGATCAGCATGATTCCCTGTCTCTAGGACATGCTGTGCTCACAGCCACAGAGGAGCCTTCTCCTTATAATGTGAATGCTGCTTCTTGTGGCACCAAGGCCCCAGTGTTCTGTGATGCTGAGGACTCCATGTCCTGACAGCAAGCATTTCTAGACAGTGCCTTGTTTAGTGAGCTTCAGTCCATTGGCTACTTTTCCAGCCCATCTCAATGAGAGACTCTCCCGTCATCCCTTACCAGCACAGATTCTCTTTCTTTGATCTTGTTTCTCTTCCAACTTGAGGACCAGGATGCTGTGAGGTCAGGCTTGTCTCACATCCCACACAGGAGAACAGGCGAGCATCCTTGTTGTGATTGATGTAGCTCTGCTCCCAACCTTTATTTGAACCCAGTCAGTAAGAACTCCCATTCAGGAGTATAGCGGGATGGTAACCATTCTCCAGTTTAACTTGCTGGGTCAAATTTCAAGAACCCATACTCTGAGTGCCATAGGAGGCGAGCCCTTTAGGATCTTATTGAGGAGTCCCTGATTCTGTTTCTGCTGGAGCAGAACATCTTCTCTACTTCCTACACTGTACTTTCTTACCTCCTGTGACTTCATCTCCACACATTTCTTGTCCCTCTACGGGGAATGCTGTTCCCTCACATAACCAGAAGGTTCCAGCCTCTCTTCCCTCTATTACCTGAGGTACTGATTGGAAGGACTAATCACAATTTTCAACACGGTACTATTAAGAGATGCCTAAGATTAAGGAAGAACACTTCTGGGTGTGTCTGGGAAACAGTTTCCAAGAGAATCAAATCCCGAGGCCTCTGATTGGCTGACACTAATTCCTGGATGGATTAATAATCTGATGGCATGGTTGGCTGAAAAGTGACACTAAGGCCTGGTTGGAGGAAATAGGTCACTTGGGGACATGCCCCTGGGGCTGTGTCCTGCCGCCAGCCCCTTCTTGTACATTTTCTCTCAGCTTTCTGTCTGGCAGGATGCAGGTAGCTGTCCTTTCTCACACATGCCTGCTGCCATGATATTCTGCTTAAGGGCATGAGGCTAAGTGAGCTACCATTGAGCCCTCAGAAACATGAGACAACAATAGAGCTGTCCTCTCTCATTTTTGTCAAGAGTTTGAACATGATCACAAAGAAAGTAATTTACATGGCAGCTATGTTCTCCACCAAGTCAATTCTATTTAGATTTGGGACATGCCTGTCTCTTTCTGAGATCAAAATTCTATAGAAGAAGGGTGCTCCCCAACCGTCTCTCTCTCACACATTGGATGTTCCACTCTGGGCCCCTGAAATATCCAGTCCTGAAGAACTCTGAGCTACAAACACTCATGCACAGACTCAACATATCACACATATTTAGGTACAAACATCATCAGAGGTAGAAAGACAGAAACTGTGTACAAGGTCTTTCCAGTTTTGAGTTTTTGAATGGACATAGAGGACTGAGGATTTAGCTTAGTGGGTAGAGCACTTGCCTAGCATACACAGAGCTCTGAGTTCAATACCTAGAACCTCATAAATCAAGCATGGTGCTACACACCTGTAATCCAGAATTTGGGAAGTGTAGGCAGACTCATGTATGACTATGTAGTGAGCTCAAGACTAGCCTGGGACATGTGAGATCTGATCATTGAGGCCTAGCCATCTTTGAAGGCCTTGAATTAGGGGGATGGTTCCTGGTAGGCTTCCTGATACATGTGACCAAAATCCTGGAAGAGGCTGCTCCATGGTTTCATATTTGGAATTGAGGCCAGGGCATGGCTCAAGAACCACAGTCCAAGAGTGATGCACAGAGTGACAGGCTGTGCTAGGACATGAGCCAGAATCCCCTGAAAGCTTCAGCTTTGCATTGGGAGATAGGCAATGCAGGAGTTTTACAATGGCAATGTGGTGAGCAGAAGCCCCTATGAAGATTGTGTTAAGCCATTCCTGCCTTGTGGAGTTTTCAGAGTGACTTATGGAAGTGGGGATTTTTTAAAGCCTGTTTTCTTGTTCCAGTGGCTGGAGAATCACATCTGGAACTGATGTGCTACCCGCCGGCATGCCAACATTCTTTCTGATTGGTCAGTGCTACCTTCTGCTTTGTTCTGATTGGTGGGAGCCTGCATCACTCCATCTGGCAGAATTTGAATATCATTTACTTGTATGTCTATGAGTAGGGAGTTTCAAGTAATCAGTGGGTTCTCTCTGTCATTTCTAGAGTGCCTTCTAGGTGATCCCTTTTTTGGTTGTAAATAACTCAGTAATGGTATGTGTGTTAAATGTGTATATGTGTGTATATATGTGAGTTTATGTGTATGTATGTTTATGTGTGTGTATATGTGTATGTATGTGTGAGTGTGTGTGTTGACGGGGCTAGAGATTTATATTAAACATCTTCCTCAACTGCTGGTATGTTTCAAGACAGGGTCTTCCAGCCTGGAGCTAGGCTAGCTGGTTTGTAAGTCCCAGCAATCCTTCTGTCTCCACTTTTTCAGTGCTGAGATTACAAGTGTACACCTTCACACCAGTTTTTTATGTAGTACTGGGGAACTAACTTCAGGTCCTCATGCTTGGATGGCAAGCCCTTTACAAACGGAGTCAGCTCTCTAGCTCCTAGTAAAAAAATCTTTTGGTAATACTTTAAAAAGATCTTCATTGGCTTCCTTAGGGCACCTGGACAGTCAGGGTATAAAAGAGTCACCCTTGACTTAGTGGCCTGCTGGGGTCCAGCCACACAGTGTTTTACACTGTTTGTATTCACCACAGGGAGTTCAAAGCCAGCCTGATTTCTCCTCTGTACCGAAACTTCACAGTTGTGCCAGCTACCCACTACTGGAGAAATTCAGAGGCTCAACAGCAAGCCAGTTACCCATCCTTCCCAGGGAGTCATGGCTGCTCTCTGAAGGTAGCCAAGCAAATTTCCTTCCCTCCCCAAGGATACATGCTAACAGCTCTGCGGGCCTTGCAGCCACACAGCAATAATTCCAGGTCCTGTCTCCATGGGGAAACCCAACTCCCACCTCATTTACTTCCAATTTATTCATGGTACAGAACTGGGGACTTAGCTGTCAATTTGCTTCTAAGGCAAGATGGAGAATCTATTCTAAAGCACGCATTTAAAACAAGAAAGCAATTCAATTTTGCTAGGTACTATCCACAAGGTCCAGAACGATAACTCAGCTATTAAATAAGTCATCCTCTGGGGTGGCACATAGAATAAGTTGCAGGAATGTCTCCAAAGAAAGTCCGTTGTTTTGCAATTTTGCCAAGAAAGGAAGCACTTGAGAAATATGTATTTTATTTTGGCCAAATAGTGGTCACGTTCTCTGCTTGCAGATTCCTGCACTTCTCAATTACATGGATGCTGTTGCTATAGAGCAATGGTGTTCCCCAGGTGGTCCTATGGTGGAGGCTGCTCTAGCCATGTTATGAGGGAGGAGGAAGGACACAGAGGTGTCTGCTCATAGCCCTCTGCCTTGAACAGGGCACAGAATGGAAAGACACACCTCTGTGTGCATCCCTAGGCCACTTGCCTTTCCTAAGCTGGGAGAAGAATCTATCCCAGATCCCTTGCAGCTTAGGATGGAGAGTACAAATGATGTGCCCTTTCTGGCTCTACTCCCCTCCCCTCCCTCCCCCTCCTCTCCCCTCCCTTCCCCTCCCCTTTGCTCCTCTCCCTTTCCCTCTCCTCCGTTCTCATTCCCTCTCCTGTGTCTGTATGTTTTGGGAAGGAGGACATTTGAATGAAAAAAAAAATGATTATCACCAGGCATATTGGGCCAGGTACTTTTTGCTAACAACATACATTCAGAAGTCATTTGGGAACAGGGAACCTCAATTTAGAAATCACCTCCATTACATATGTCTGTGGGGTATTTTCTTTATTGACGATTGATGTGGAGGGGCCAGCCTACAGATGGTACCCTTCCTGCGCAGGTGGTCCTGGGGTGTTTCAGAAAGCAGGTCAAGCAGAACAAAGAGAGAGAGAGAGAGACAGTGGCAGCATTCCTTCCCGACCTCTGCTTCAGGTCCTGCCTTGAGTATCTGCCCTGACATCCCCCATGATGGATTGTGTGGCTTGCAAACCAAAAAACAACACAAAAAAACAAACAAAACCCCCCTTTCTTCCTGAGTCAGTTTTGATGGCATTTTATCACAGTAGTGGAAGCAAACCATGACACATATTGACCCACATCTGTACACCCAGTACTTGAGAAGGTGAGGCAGGAGGATTTCTATAAGTTCCAGGACAGCCTGATTGAGCTCCAGTGTGAGACCCTGCTGACAGACAGACAGACAAGGAGAGCTTTCCTCCCCTCAGTGTGGGTGTACAGATAAAATAAAGCTGGAGAAGACAAATTCCTTCCTCCTCTCCCCTCTATATTTCCCCCTTTTCTTTCTCAACCATCAAGGTCCAACATCCCCATGATAGCACATTGAATCCTCTATGACTTCTCAGGGCAGGGCCTGGACCACACTCTGCATGAATGCATGGTGGGTAAACTATGGCTATGTTGATGCTCTGGCATCTGGATGGTTACTAGCCAGTTAGCTGGGGAAACAGGCTGGTCTCCAACCTGAATACATGGGATTCTCTATTTAACCATACTCATATTCAGAACTGAAGGATGGGAAAAAAGGGTGCTTCTGTCAGCATTCAGAGAGGATTCTAGCTAGGGAGAGATGCTTACAGAGTTGTGTGGGTTGGTGATTATGAGTTGGGAGATAATGTTAGGTGGCTATCAGGGGCTCTCCAAGCAAGTTTCTTTGATGCCATTAAAATCATATACAGATCCTTCACCATTTGGGGCATTGGCCATGAACACAGAAAGGAATAGAGAGAGTTTTCTGGAAGGTCCAAAAGGGCAGGCTCATAATGTGGGTGGACACAGGTATGAGGCAGGCTCAGTTGTAGGTGGACTTAAGTACATGTGGGTTTGAACACAGGATGTGTACCATGATTGTATCTGGGCAGCAGGGTCTGCTACTCCTGTGCTTGGGAAATGCTAGCTAGTGCATGTCAGATAGCTGGATATTCCTATATATCATGCCAATCAAGAATGAAAAGATTCAGCTGGCCCCATTTGAGTGGTTCTCAGGCCTGGCTGGCTGGGCAGTAAGCCAGGTTTTCATGCAGGGAGCTGGCATGGGGTTGAGGAGTTTACAGCTCTATGCTCTACTGGACACTCTGTGGATGGTGGCTCTCCAGGCTCTGGAGAGGGTCAGAGAAACCTCCAGACTCTGCAGACTGTCAAGGCCTGTTAACTGCCCCAACTGTACATCAGCAAAGGCCAGGAAGCCCCCATGCCTCACACAACTGAAGGAACTGTTGAAGAAAATGGCAACACCTCCCCAAACCTACCCTGAACCTCACAATCCAACCTGACGTGAAAGCCAGGTATCTGATGCATAAACAACCATTAACATCACCCCCTAGTGGCAGAGATGGGAAACAGCACATCCTCCAAACAGACCTCTTTTATTTTTGAAAATGTTGGCAATTTCGCACACATATCCAGTTGTATTGTTGTTGTATTTACCCCAATTCTCCTCTCTTATCTTTCTTCTACCCATTTCTTCTTGGTGGCTCTCCATGATTAGATGGTTGACACATACTAAACACACCGTACACTAGATACAGGACAAAGAGAAATCTGCTGGACCTTAGCTGAAAACTTTGGCACCTCCTCCTTCCTTTTGGGGGAGAAGAGAGCAGGAAGAGAGGGTTGTGATAAACTTTTCCCAGCTAACGTAAACTGCAGATCACACAGGACACTAAGGACACTTGATGAATGGAGTGCTGTTTATTTCCTGACATCGCTGCTTCTGAGCTCACTCAGGCGAAACACAGCGTCAAGATTCACTTTCTGTAAAGTACCCAGTACAACCAACTTGAGTAACTTTGTGAAGCTTCACATATTTGCCACTTCATAGTATTAGAACATTCATCTCTTAAAGGCTCTCTTGAGCCATTTCCAATTAATCTCTGCTCCAGCCCCAGGCAATCACTGACTGCTGTCTCTGTAGTTTTGCCATTTTTAGAAATGATCTCCAGAATGTCTAATTTTTTTAAATGCTCAGTTTCCCACATCCTAGGTTTTTTTTCATGTATGTATGTATGTGTCTTAGCCAGAGGAACTCCCCAGGAATGCCATCTAATTGGTTTACTGAGATAGCATCATTTACTGGTCAGGAACTTGCTAAGCAGGCTAGTGGTCGGCAAACCACAGGACTCTAGCAGTGTCCACCCCACCCCTACCTTCTAGCACTGGGATTGAAGACATGTACCACAATGCCTATTTTATGTGTGCTGGGACCAAGTTCAGGTCCTTATGCAAATGCTTCATCAATTGCATTATCTCCCCAGTACCTGTTGTAGTGGAGAGTGGGTTCTATTACACCTTGACCTTAAACTATGGCCTCTTGGCCAGCATAGATCTAGGAATCACCTATGACCTTGGGGCACCAGTATTCAGGGTATGGCCAGAGGACCAGTTTAAGATCCAGGGTGCATGTATACAGCCCTTTATCTCTTGTGCCCTTGTATGGGGTACCTGACTCATAGAGTGAAGCAGAGTAGAAGCAGGTCAGCCTTCCAGGAATGGCATGGCTGTATCTTCCCTCTTGTATCAGGGAGTACTTTCCTTTGAAGCCTTTACTAAGTAAATAATCTTTCAGTCTCAGTCATCCATGATTATTTGCATTAACTTGTTTATGTGTGTTGGGGGACTGAAGTCCACCCCAGTTTCCTAAAGAAGCATCAGCAGTTATTGACAAGAGGCTTTTTTACCTCTGGCTACTTGGAGGCCCGTTAATTCCTTCACTTTTGGAGGTGTACAGTTTATGCTGGACATAAGAACTGTTTTGTACTAACACCTTCCTGCCCATATCCTCATGGGCAGCAGCTCTTACCTTCTTGGGTCCCCAGGAAACTTGGGACTGTACTATGTGTACATGCAACACAGGAAGAAACAGCCAAGCAGTTTCCAGCAGTTTTTCATCATCTTTTGGCTTCTTATTTCCACCACCAGAGCCTGTGGGGTCTTATTTCTCTAGTCTCCTTTTTTTTTTTTTCTTTTAGTTTTTTGCATTTCCCAAAGGACTAATGAAATTAAGCCCTTTTACTTCCCAAACATTCCAGATTTAAATTTTGGCTCATGTGTGCTTTTTGAGGTTCAGATTCCTTAAAAGTCATTATGTTAACACTAAATTTAATCTTTTTTTAACCTTAAAAATTATTTTATGTATAGGGTGTTTTGTGTGCATGTATGTCTATGCACTATGGGCACGCTTGGTGCCCATGTAGGCCAGAAGAGGGCACTACATCTCCTTCAGCTGCAGTTACAGTTGGTTGGTAGCCCCTGTGCAGGTTCTGGGTTCTCTTATAAGTATGGCCAGTGTTCCTAATCACTGAACTATCTGTCCAGTTCCCCACATTTAGCTTTTATGTAAAAATAAAACTTAAAGTCACAAACAACAATGACAAAGGAACATTTAGGCTCATCAGTAATGAGAGATAGATAGATGACAGACAGACAGACAGACAGACAGACAGACAGACAGTTCGAAGACATAAAACCCACTATATATAACTTGGGTTTTACAGGTGCTCTCTCTGCAGGCATTAGGCTATGTCTCAGTCTTTTTTTTTTTTTTTTTTAATTGAGACAGGGTCTCACTAAGCTGTCCAGGCTGGCCTTGAACTCACTCTGCAACCTAGGCCAGCCTTGACTTGAACTCTCTTTTAGTCCTCCTTACTCAGGCTACTAGGTAGATGGGATCATAGGCATGAGTCACACTGTTCTTGCCTATAAAAGGCTTGCAGCAGAAAAATATAATCAGCTTTATCAGCTGCCATTTGAGCGTCTTATTAGATATACTTCATGGTCTCCCCTTAGCAGTCCTTGTGGAAATAGGATTTTCTTCCAAGTTTGAATATAGTCACCTGTTGCCCACACCAGCAGGTACATTGTTCAGATTTTGAGATTGGGGAGTATGGGATGCAGGCTCTGGCTGTTGAGTACATTCATGGCCAAGCTGCTGTTTGCTTGGGTATTTCCCAGCTCTGTCAGTTGTACTCTTCTAAGCAATTTTCCACTCCCTTTTGCTTGTTAAGGAACACATCTCCAAGAAGCCTGAGAGGGTGAATCCACACTATGAGCTACAGACAGACAGCAGCACCCTGAAGCTGCCCCCTTCCTTTTGCTGTCCAAAATGGAGTTTAAAATTCCGGGTCATTCAAACTTTCCAAGAGTTAGGGGAGACATTTCTCAGCTTCCTGTGCTCCAGCCCCACTTTACATTTAATTTTGAGTACAAGCAGTAATCCCAGCATAAAACCCCTTATCCTACAGGGAAGCACACTATATTAGACAAATAAGAGCCCAGGGATAGAAACAGATCTTTGTCACTTTCCTGCAATTGATTAAGGAAGGGGAACTGGTTTGTGAGTTCCATGGCTCCTGCTAACTGAGGGAGATTTCTCTGAGGGCTGGTGACAAGGGACCTCCATAATGAGGAGCGGGGGCAGCAGCAGCAGGCTCCGACATCTGTGATGACCCATTTATGTTTCTTTAAATTAGCACACAAGACGTCATTTTGGCAATTTTGAGCAAAATGTCTTCTGTCTCATTTCTCATCTGCCCTGAACCCCACACATCTGTACTGATGATTTTTCCTTGTCACCAATTTTCTTTTCTTCTTTCATGTCCCAGGTGACTTTATATTCACCCCTGGTCCTTACCCATCAACTACTGGATTATTTTTCACCATCAACTATTATTATTTTTCTTTCAGTGGCCCACTGAGCCCAGTTAATGCTGCCTATATACCTATGGGTGTTGGTGCATCCACTGGAACATAGGCAACCCACTGGTGGCCACATATCCCCAAAGAAATGCTCCTTTTCCAAGAGGCAATCAATTGCCAGTTGATCCCCTCTATTTAGGTTTTACTCAAACCCCACCCCCAGCCTAGGATTCACATATCACATATGAAAAAGTACATGCAGGGTTTGGACATTCTATCTTTGTGTTATTTCAACATTATACTTTCCATGTACATCCACTTCCCTACAAATTTTGTGAGCTATTTTTTCCTGGAAAATGAGTAAAATTCCATTGTGTATAGGTACTGCATTTTCATTACCCATCCATCTGTTGATGAATATCTAGGCTGATTCCATTTCTTGGATATTGTGAAAAGCCCAGCAATGCACATGGATGAGTGATATCTTTATTGTAGGATATGGAGTCCTCTGTGCATGTGCCCAGGAGTGGTGTAGTTGCGTGACATGGGAATATTAGTTTTAATGGGGGTGGGCATTCTCTCTACTGATTTCCACAATGGTTGTATTAATTTGTACACTACCTCCACCCATAAGTAAAATCTCTTCTCTCCCCACATCCTCTCCAGCACTTGTTTTTAGATTTCTTGAGGACAGCCACTCTAGCTGGGGGAAGGGGGTGTCTCAAAGGAATTTTAATTTGCATTTCCCTAATGACCAGGGATGTTGACTGCTGAAGAAAAAAATACTTATTATCCATTCATGTCTTAATCTGAAACCTGTTCATTTTATTAGCCAATTTGTTGGTTGGCCCTTTTTGTTTGTTTGTTTCTTTTTTAGTATTTAAAATTTTCAGCTTTTTAAAAATTCTGGATGTTACCCTCCCACCCCCATCTGAAGTATAGCTGGCAAAGATTTTCTCCCATTTTGTGGGCTGTTTTCTCTGTCAGTAGCTATTCTTTTGTATGTATACTTTTTGACTTCATGATGTTCCATGTGCACATCTTTAGGTTGGTTCCTGCACTGTTGGATTTCTGCTAAGAAAGCTTTGGTCTGCACTCATATCTTGAAGAGCATCACTGCTGTGAGATTATGCTCTTATTCATTGTAAATATTCGTCACTCCTATTGGTTTAATAAAAAACACTGATTGGTCAGAAGGCAGACAGGAAGTATGGTTAAGGCTACCACATTAAGAAAACTCTGGGAAGAGGAAGAGGAGAGACAGAATACCCAGAGACACAAAGAAAAGAAGACAAGAATACTGCTCTGAAAAAAGGTACCAAGACACGCGACTAAACAAGATAAGAATCATGGGTCAGTTTAAGAGTAAGAGTTAGCAAGTAATAAGCCTGAGGCATGGACCAATCAACTTGTAATTGATATAAACCTTTGTGTGATTATTTGGGACTTCGGGTCTAGACCTCAGGGTAGGCAGGGCTAGAAACTTCATACTTCACATCACTTATGGTTTCTTCTAGCAGTTTCAATGTTTAAGGTTTTAAATTGAAGCCTTTGATTCACTTTAAGTTGATTTTTGTACAAAATAAAAAATATGGCCCTAATTTCACTTTTTCTGCAAGTGGATACCTAGTTTTTCCCAGTACCATCTGTTAAATGGATTTTTCTACATGGTATATTTTTGACACCTGTGTCAAGATTAGGTGTCACAGCTTTGTTGGTTTATTCCTGGGTCCAATAGTCTGTCCCATTGGCCCATCTATGTTTATGCCGGTACGAGGCAATCTTTGTCACTATAGCTCTGTAGTATAATTTGAGGTCAGGTTTTGTGATAACCTAATCTACTCTGGCTCACCAGATTCTCCCTTGTCCATTTTACTGCTCCAGAGGAGAGATAGGCAGCCTATGCCTGGAAGCTAGTTCACCCCACTCCAGCCACAGCCTGGCATCTGCTTGGGGCACATCAGTGCACAATGACAGGTGTGAGCACACCATTAATCCCAGTACATGGGAGGCAGAGGCAGGAGGATCTCTTTGAGTTTGAGGGTAGCCTGATCTACAGAGCAAGTTCTAGGACAGCCAGGACTGTTACACAGAAAACTCTGTCTCAAAAACAAATAAAACAAAACAAACAAAAAAAAGGCTGGAGAGGTGGCTCTGTTCTCTGATAATCTAGACTAATTTTATTAAATATACAATGTATTACCATATACAAATCCACTTTAGCTTATGATTCTTATTGTAACTAACCTGCTCAAGGATATTCCAATCGTCATACTTTCAGTGCCTCAGCGTCTTGCATTTTAAAATGAGGAAATAGCAATTCTAATCATATACCAGTTGTCGATTCCATAACAGATCAACATAACTTTGATGGCTCAATTTGTAAGGAATTATCCTCTCCTCACCCTTCAGCCCATTGTGGCTGCAGCTTTATTATTATATATGGAGAGGTGGAAAACGCACGACCCAGGTGTTCCGTGTGAAGCTGGAAGAGGATGTGTGCAGCTGGACAAGAACCCAGGAAGCTTCTTCTAGAGGATGGATTCAAGCCAGGGGCTGTTTCGTGGATGCTGACCTCAAAGGGTGTGTTTTCTGTTTATTGATCTAACCTGATCTCCTCTGAGAGTACAGCACTTAGACATAGACACTGGGTATCTATCTGTGATCTCCTTCCTCTTCCTTCTTTATACTCCCTGTCCTGTTTTCTTCCCTTCTTTCCCCCCCACCTTCTCCTTCCTCTTCCTCCTTCTCTCCTCCACCCTTTTCTTCCTCCTCATTTCTTCCCTGTCTTTGAAACAACTGTATTAAGATGTGACTCTTAATTTCATATGGTACATGTATTGCCAGTGTTTCTTGGAGAATCCAAGTTGCGCAGCCATCGATACAATGAATTTGAGCAGTTTTATCACCTCACAGATATTTTGCCTCCTCTAGCTGTTACTCTATCCTTCTCCCCACCCTCTCACCCTCCTTTCCATCCTGGGTTGTCACTAAGTCATTCTCTATGTCTGCAGATTATTTGTTGATTCCTTTTGGTTAGGATGATGGTTTTGAAGCCCAGCTTTGCTCCAGCACATGCCTGTACTCCATATTTTTTTTTTTTAAACTGCCAAATGATTGCAATGCTCTTGAGCTGAGTGGTGCAATTACCGAATGAGAATCATAAAGTAAAACGGCCGTATCACTGAGTGCTTCCTAGGATCCAAGCTCTGTTCTAATTACACACATTATTTCAATTGAGATGCCTTCAGAGGTTGGACAGGAAAAACAAATGGGTCCACTGGACTTGGGGGAAACTGTCACAAGTGCTGGCTCAGTGCTGATCCAAGGCGGGTGAGGGGAAGCCTCCACTCCACAGTGCTAATGGCTGTCACTTGGGTTGTGGATTGCCAGGGATTCTGTGCTGTTCAAGAGAAGCCAGGGCTGGGAGTGGGCTCATACCCTTCATCCCAGGAGAGGCAGGAAGAGCTCTGTGAGTTTGAGACCATCTTGGTCTACAGAGTGAGTTTCAGGACTATCAGGACTACATAAAGAGATCCTGTCTTCAAAAATCCAAACGAGGTGGGGGTCGGCGGGGGGGAGAAACCAGGTTTATTCTCTCGAAACCTTTTTCTTGGTAAATATGGACAGCAAAATTCATCTTAAGTCAATTCAGACAAAGAATGACTTCTGTATAGCTACCTCCACTCTACAGCAATGAGTCCTGCATATCCTAAGGGCCCCAAAGTGGCCAACTCACTCAGGTTCACATTGATTGTCCTTGTTTTAAAACCAGAAACCCTATATCCCAGGAACCTGAAAACTGGAATTATTGGTCCTGTGGGGTCACAGTTGATTCCTCTAAAGTGTCCACACCTGAGGTATTATGGCTGCTCATTCATGAACATAATCTCAGAGTAAATATTTGAACATACAAAGAAAAGAAGTTGGTATCCTCACCCATTGAAATAGTCTATAGGGTAGTTGTTATCAACCTATGGGCCACAACCCTTATGGGGATCAAATGACCCTTTCACAGGGGTCACATATCAGACATTCTGCATATCAGATATTTGTATTATGATTCATAATAGTAGCAAAATTACAGTGATGCAGTAGCAACAAAAATAACTATATGGTTGGGGGTCACTATAATATGAGGAATTATATTAAAGGGTCACAGCATTAGGAAGGTTGAGAAGCACTGTGCTAGGGTCAAAAATGTCAGTTTTGTATCCTCACTAGTCAAATTTGATGTTTGACTGTTTTAAAAAAATGAGATCACCACTATGACCGCGACAGTCATGATAACAGTTACCAGCAACACTACTTTCATCAACACTGTCACTATGATCATTATCGTTATGGTTACATCATCAGCAACATCAGCACCATCACCACCACTATGATCATCAACATGGCCACTACCATGTTCACATCACCACCACTACCAATATTAACATCTCTGATGTCATAAAGGTACTAAATTGGGCAGCTTTGATTTCCAGACATTGTGCTTGCTAGTTTTGGGTCTGACTCTCTCTCTGGTTAGTTTCTCCAGGATTACATAGCCATAGTTGTGTGGTGGTGGTGACGGTGATGATGATGGTGGTTATGATGATGATAATGCTTGTCTCTGAGGAGCACTATCCACAATAGACACTGACAAAGCTTGCAACAAAGGTATCTTTATACATCACGAATCTATTAAACGTATTGTCTAAACTATAGAGTTCTGAGTATATGTGAGGGTAAGTAGCTATATCTAGTCAGTAGGCCTTCAAAGGGCTAGGAGGGAAACATAATCCAGCTGTGAATCACCTCTATGCTGATTCAAAGATACAACTCCCCTCTGCTGTGTTGGAAGCTCCCAAAGGTTTTGGGAAAATGAAGGCATTCTTATGTTTCCCATGGTGCCACAGTAGGATACTCATTTTATAAATAATCACAATTAAAGCACCCCCAAATTATGGATGACATTTTCTTTTGCTGACTCTGATAATACCACCATGCCTGTCTAAATGTGCCAGGCCACAGAGAAATTAGGTCACACAGAAGCAAATATTCATGGTAAACTTGGCAAAGTTCCCTGCGGAGAATTTCCACTCTGTCAGTTGTGGGATTTGGTGGGGATTCCGTGGTTGGGGAGGCCTCATTTTTAGTCACGGTGTTTTCCACGAGCCGGGAGAAGGGAGAAGGAGTGGAGACAGTTCCCGGAAATGAGACCACACACCCAGCTTCAACAGGGCTGTGGGCCAGAATGAATATTGCCAGGACTGAGCATTCAGCCTCTCACCTACTCTTCCAGTATATAAGGTTTAAGGACGCTGACATCTCACTGAAGTCAAGCCCATGAATGCTCTGACCAGCTGATAAGCTCCTGAGTGGTTGGCTTTATCTCTCTGAGTTTCACTTTTCTCAGCTGGAAAGTGAATATAACATGTGGCCTCTTGGGGGACGTGGAGATGATGAAAGGTGAGATGCTGAGAAGGAGTTGACACTTCCAGGTGTCAAGTCATTGTTGCTATGTAGGGTTTTAAGAGTCAGGAAGAATTCCCACTCATTCAGAAATATAAACACAAGAATGAGAGATGTTCTGTATACTGCGTGTACTGTAGCAACATGGTGACAACTGAGACATGAAGCCAACAGCAGTGCCTTAAATTTGAATGGGTAGAGAAAATCTGGTCCATGGGTATGAAATACTATTCACCCATGGAAAGAAAATGCTGATGTGGATGAACTTAGGAAATGCAGTGCTACCCCAGCAGACTAGATACAAAGAATATGTGCATGACTTCATTCATGAAAGGATGTAAGATACCCCCACACACAGGGGAAGAGAGTAGAGAGCCATGATTCATAGAGTTGCTGGGAGGGGTGATGGGAATATTGATCAGTCAGTATGAGGCTCTAATTTTGCTGGAATGTGATGTATAACAGTGTTAGTAGCTAGCCACAAGGATGCTGTAGGTATACTTAAGACTTTGTTAAGACTGAGCTGAGGGAATGGCTGACTTAGCCAAGTGCCTGCCTCACAATCATAAGGACCTGGGTTCAAATCCTAGAACTTTAAAAATTGGGCAGAATGGCACACATGCTCCTTTCTTTCTTTCTTTTCTTTCTTTCTTTCTTTCTTTCTTTCTTTCTCTTTATCTATCTGCCTTCTTTCCTTCCTTTTTTCTTCCTTTCTTTCTATTTACTTATTTATTTTTATAACTTTATTTATTTATTTGCCTTGATGCTTGCCTGGAACTACAGACAGTTGTGAGCTGCCATGTGGCTGCTGGGAATTGAACTCCGCTCCTCTGGAAGAGCAGTCAGTGCTCTTAATGGCTGAGCCATCTCTCCAGCCCCTTTATTTATTTATTTAGAGATAGAGTCTTACTCTGTATTCCTGGTTGACCTGGGGCATGCTTTGTAGACCAGGCTAGCCTTGAACTCACAGAGATCTGCCCACCTCTGCCTCCTGAGTACAAAAATTAAAGCATGACAGCAGTTTCACTGGGGAGGTGCAAAAAGAAGGATCCTTGGGGTTTAATGGTGATCCAGCCTGACCTGTTTGATGAGTTCCAAACCAATGAGAGACTCTGCCTCAAATAGTATGGTCCATGGTTCCCCAGGAACAGAACCAGAGGTTGATCTCTCCCTTCCACAGGCAAGAATTTACATGTGGGTATGCACACATACAGACAAGCACACATACACACACAGAAGACATCTCATGTTAAGTGTGCTATGTGCATGTGCTTCCAAAAACAAAATCAAAGGCACTACATCTGATCCTGTGGCAAAACATCAAAGATAACTTACTAGCAAAAAAGGTTTATTTTGGTATTTGGTTTCAGAGGTCCTGGCCTATTGCTTCTTCCCCAATAGGAGACAGGATCGTGATGGGAGGGCATGGCTCTAAGAACCTGCTCACTTCATGGCAGCCAGGAAGCAAAGCAAAAGACAGGTAGCTCAGGTTATCATAGCCCCTTTCAAAAAGTCTCTCACTCCTGGACAATGACCTAACTTCTTTCCAGTAGGCTCCACCTCTTAAAGGTTCCATTTCTCCCTAAAGTACCATGGGTTGAGAAACATGCCACTGGTAACATTCATCCAAGCCATAAACAGAAAAGAATTCTGGGAGACAGTGATAGGTTTAGTACCTTGATTGTGTAGTACATCAAAACTTATGGTATGGACATTTTGTTTTTTTTACTTATTTATTATAAGTCAGCAAAGTTACTTTTTAAATGAAAAGGGTGAGAAATTTGAATAATCCATGTCTTAGAGTTTCTATTGCTGTGAAGAGACACCATGACCACGGAAACTCTTATAAAGAAAAACATTTCTTTAGGGCTGGCTTATAGTTCAGAGGTTTCATATACTATCATTATGGTGGGAAGCATGGTGGCATGCAGAAGCATGGTCCTGGAGAGGTAGCTGAGAGTCCTACATCTGGATCCTCAGGTAGCAGGAAGAGTAACTCTGGTCTGGCTTGAGTATCTGAAATCTCAAAGCCCGCCCTCAACGACACACTTCCTCCAACAAGTCCACACCTCCTAATAGTGCTTCTCCTTATGAGCCTATCTATGGGTACCATTTTCATTCAGGCCACTACACCCCATGAGAGTGGTGGAAGAGGCAGAGCTTGGCTTCCCTAGCAGTAGAGTGGGAATGTATGGAGGAAGGCAGGTCCAGAGGGGGCTCTAGATGATGCTGGCAGATACTTGGGACTTCTACTAATAGCTCCCATCTTTGCCACCATTAGTGGAGAGGAAAGGACAGTTATCAGAGCATGGCTTCAGAACAGAGTAGGATTCAGGCTGTGCCCTGGTTTCTCAAAGGTCTCCTGAGAGGCAGAACCAGCCTCTGATGTGGTCCAGGGTATTTCCCATCATTGTGCAGCATCACAGGAAGGCTGTTGGTGGTCCGAAGTTAATGCAGATGAAGCTGGAGGTTTGTGTTTGACCTGGTAGCATGAGACTACTTAAAAGGAAGGAGGAATCAGCCCACCTGTGTGTTTGGAAGACAAAGGGAACATCTTTCCATAAAATAAATGAATGGGCTGGTTTTGACCTTTGAAAACTCCTTGGCAAAATCTAGATAGAGGTGGGAAAAGGTCCTCTTATTTTATCTAGCCATTCTTGTATTAATTTCTAAGGCAAAATACCAGATTTAATTCTCATTAAAATCTATAACCACCTAAGGTTCTCAGGAATAAAATTCCATTATCCATTCTCTTTGCTTTCTACTTTCAAGAATGCTTGGTATGCTGGGGCTCAGCACAGCAGGCCTTCTGGGTCTCTGAGAACGGCCCCTCCCCTCGCCTCAGGACACAATGCTTTAGCTTAGCAGCTTGCCTGCTGGACTTGGAACACCACACAAGTCCTGTCTGAGGTAATAACCCACAGCCTCAAGAGTGAATTTTAGGTCTGATACCAACACATGCTGTCAAATACCCTTATGAGTAACGGTCGGCTCTCATTTCTGTGGATGGCTGCACATTTTGCCCTGCTGTATCTCTCAGGACAAGGGCGGTGTGTTTGGGCATCCATGATGGTAACACTTGGGGAGGGAACTACGCATGCCTTATGCACTGGATTCTTCATTAATCCTGTGGGTTTTTAAATTTTTTTTTTAGCTTTATCTATCTATATGAATGTTCTGCCAGCGTGTCTCTCCCAATCCTCTTTCTATTGGCTATTTCTTTTTAAAAAAATTGTTTACTTTATATATATATATATTTTTGGTACAAGTGCTTCTACCTGTAGATATGCCTACACGCCAGAAGAGGGCACCAGACCTTATTATAGACGGTTGTGAGCCACCATGTGGTCACTGGGAATTGAACTCAGGACCTCTGAAAGAGCAGCCAGCGCTCTTAACCAAAAAGCCATCTCCAACTCAATTCTCTTTCTAAAGACCCTTTCAGGAGGGGAAAAAAAGAAGGTACACCCTGACTCTTAAGCCACTCACAATGGTGCACAAATAAACACAAATTAAAGCCCTTAGTTTGGTGCTAAATCCTAAAGTGTTGTGAAGATGAGTGATAAGTACACCATTTCTATCCAATGAAAGGAGAGGGAGAGAGAGAGAGAGAGAGAGAGAGAGAGAGAGAGAGAGAGAGAGAGAGAGAGAGTGTCTCTGTGTGTGTGATGCATATATTGTGGTGTGTCTGTATATAAATGTTTGCATTTGTGTTAAGTGTCTCTGTGTGTAGGTGTGTAGTTTTGTATAGAGGTGGGGTGTGTGTGTGTGTAGTGTGCCTTTGCAAGCCAGCATATGTGTGCATATTTGTGTGTCTGTTCTTGTATTGTTGAGTGTGTACCAGTGGTTGACATTAGTCACTGTCTACTATTGCTGTTAATCTTAGTTTTTGAGGCAGGGTATCCCTGAACATGGAATTTTTAGGCTAGGCTAGCCAGCAAGTCCCAGGGATCCTCCTGTCTCTCTCTCCCAGGGCTGGTAATACCACTGCACACTGCCATAGCCACCTTTTTTATATAGCTTCTGGAAATCCAAACTCAGTTCCTCATGTTCTTGCAGCAAGCACATCCTGCCATCTCTTCAAATATCTATCCATCCATCTAACCATCTATCCATCTGTGGTTTGAATGAGAAACGTTTCCCATAGACTCATGTATTTGAACCCTGGGTTCCCTAATAGGTGGCACTGTCTAGGGAGGCTGAGGAAACTCTAAGAGTTGGAGCAATGCTAGAGGTAGTATGCAGCTGAGGAAAAGCTTTGAGGGTTCATTTTATAGTTCTTTCTTTCATCTGCATGTGTTGGGATTAAGATGTGATCACTCAGCTTCTCTTTCCAGCTCCCTGCTGCTATACCTCCCTGCTATTATGGATGCTCCCTCTGGAACCAGAAGCCCAAGAAAACTCCTTTTTCTATAAGTCATTTTTGGTGATGGTATTTTATCACGACAATTGAAAAGGAACAAACAAATGACCTTCCTCCTCCCTGACCACCTAACCATCTACTCATTCAACAGCTGCCCCTTAAGCACCTACTATTTACCAAGCTTTGATCTGGATAGTACAGAGATTCCTTCTCTTGGGAAATCCAGGTAATGGATGCAGAAGTACAATACAATACTCTGTCATTCTATGAGAGAAAATCTAGGCAGGCTGGATGTAGGGTGACTGGAGCATTCTTCTTTTTAAAGATCTATCTGTCTGTCTATCTATCTATCTATCTATCTATCTATCTATCTATCTATCTATCAATCATGTATGCAGTATTCTGCATGCATGCCTGCAGGCTAGAGCAGGATGCCAGATCTTATTACAAATGGATGCAACCCACTGTGTGGTTGCTGGGAATTAAACTTGGGTCTTCTGGAAGATCAGCCAGTGCTCTTAACCGTTGAACCATCCCTCTAGCCTCCCATGGGACATTATTCTAAGTAAAGTATAAGGTAGACCCGAAAAAACCTAAGCACGACTTGCCCAGTGTGAAGAGGACCATAGCCTGGGTAGTAAGTAGAGGCTTTTGACACAGCAAAGAGCTGGTATAAAGGTTGGTTCCATCTCGGCCTTTGTAACTACTCCAGTAATAAACATCACCGTGGGTCATGGTCACTGGTTTTGGGGGACTACTACCCTAATCCAGGAGAGCCCCAACTCAACATCATTACGTTTTCAAAACCACAATCTCTAAATAAGGTCAGGTTCATAATGTGTTGGGAATAAAGAGTTAGGGAGATAGATTATGATGGACTTTCTTGGGGGATGAACTAGGCAGTCTACTTCCATTAGTTACCTCTGAATGCCACCCACCATGAGTGAGCCCAAGATCAGAATTCCATGGGTGCAGTACTCCCAGCATTGGGGTGCAGTGCAGCCAATCTGTCTCACAGACTCCCAGCAGGTGGAGGTAAAGGCCAATGAAATGAAATGAGTTTCAGCAGAAAGATCATGCTATGGGTCCCTTACCACACACTGCCCACATGTATAGGCAGTGGCATCACATATGCTCCATGGAGCTCATGATCTCCTAGAGGAGAGGACTCCACAGTTCATAAACTCAGATTCCTTTAATCACCCCCTCTACTAATACTTTATTTTTAGTTTGATATTATGCAGAGATTATGACGTGTCACAGAAAGTCCAAGATCACAACCCAAGTTCAGATGAAGAAAGATGACTTCATCTTAAGCCTGTATCCGTAAAAGGTGATGATTTGAAATTCATCAAAACTCCAAGTAACCTGGCCAGCATCAGAAAAGCCAACCAAAATACCTCAGTCATGGAAAAGACAGTTTCTTGCATCTTCCAAAAAAATTGCATTTTGCATCTTTGTCTTGACTAGGCCTAAAATTTAGAGTTTCTAATAAAATATTGGGGTAGGGGAGACAGGGTCCTATTATATAGCTCTGAATGACTTAAAACTTGCTTTTTAGACTAGGCTGGCCTTGAACTCTGAGTCTTGGGATTAAGGGAATAGCCATCATGCCCAGCACAAAGTAGGGCAATTTATTTCCCATTAAAAAAAATTGTAGGGAGACACTTTGGGACAACAGATTTCCTTATATTCATCATGCCACTGGAAAAGTCCCATATCTCTTATGAAAGATCTGTCCATGTGGACAGCCCCACCAGCATGCCAGGTAATACAAAGCAGGGAATACCTGTTTCCTGCCCATCCCAGGATGGATGATCTCAGGGATGGATACAGTGTAGAAGCTCCATGAGGCTCAATGGATTCCATTGAGAGCCTATGGCCTCTTACAACCCCTTTCTCCGATCACAGGGAAATGAATCTCATTGAGCTCACATCTGACCTCTGCTCCTGCCCAAGCAATTCAGATGAATACTGTTTTTACATAGAAAAAAATGATTACTCCCAAAACAGCCCCATTGCTTCCCCAGTTATATGCTACCCCCACACAGACCTGGCATGCTCATGGTCTTCTCTAGACTCATACCTTTACCCCAAGCATTATGTGGGTATGAGAAGGGTTCCAGGTAGGAAGGGGGTTCTTCAGGGAAAGGATGCTGATGGGAAGGGCAACATATAGCTGTCTGGAGATGGTGCTGAGCAAGGTGCATTGGGACCAGCTACTGTGGTTTAATAGTAACAGTTCCTTAGAGCACATAGCACTGCATGGGATGGACAGGCTTCTGCCTTAACTGGGTTTTTACAGACTCATGTGTGATACCTACTACTCAGTGCTGGGGTAGGGGGAAGGAGTCAGATGCTGAGACCTGATGGTACAGTCTGCTGAAGGCTCTTTGTGGCCCCAGCTCTCTCCCTGCACTGAAGAAGGCTTGGGAAGGTGTAATGCTGAAGCAAAAAACGTCCAAGAAAAGAAAATTCCTCTCCAATAATCCTGTCAGACCATTCTGAAAGCTGTTTTCTTTAAGATGAACAGCACCCTGGGAAATGTACTCGCTTTTTTTGCCTTTTATGAATATTTATTTTATTTTTATATATGTTTGCATATTCAGATGTGTGTGGGTGTCCCTTGAGGTCAGAAGAGGATGTGGATCCCCTGGAGTTGGAATTACAGACAGTTGTGAGTGCGGAACTAAACTAGGGTCCTCTGCAAGAGCAGCAAGTGCTCTTAACCTCTAAGCTATTTCTCCAGACCCTGCTCAATGTTTTCAAAGCCCCAACAGCTGCAAACAGGCAACATGGGGCTTCTTCACAGTGTTTTGTTTTTTTCTTTTTCCTTAAAAATCCTTAGCTTGGCCTGTTATTTCCAGCTACTTGGGATTCCAAGGGAAGAAGACTTGCCTAGGCTATAGAATGGATCCAAGATCAATGTGGGCAGCACAGTAAGACCCTGTCTCAATATAAAATGATGAGGGGGGGTTGTAGCTCAGCTGGGGTGGGGTGGTGGTGCAGAATATGCATGAAGTCATAGGTTCAGTCCCAGTACTAAAAAACTAAACTAAAATGTCTCATATTTGAGTGTATCTACAGTTCTCTTCCTGCTTATTATCAATAAATATTCAGTGGTGGTGGTAGTTATAAATGTACTTAATCTCATTATAGTTTTTTTAAAAAAAACCCTACTTTCTGATATGGTTGTCATATTTCCTTACAAATAACTGAATCCTCCAAAACATTTTGTTACTTAAAACTGTTCATGCTGGGACATAGTTTTTAAGTGCCTCTGAGTCATTTCATCTATATCTCTTTCATTAGCACAGCTTCTTATTTAACTTTGGAGGCAAGGTCCTATATGCAGCTAGGGCTGGTCTTGAACTCAGAATCCCCCTGCCTCAGCCTTCATACTGAAATGATAGGCGTGCACATCCACACCCGCACCAATAACTGTTCCTAATTCTCTATGCTGTGTTGCACAGTTAAAGCCAGGTCTTGTATTTCAGGTAAGTACAACACTGATTTGAACACCAGAGTGTAGTGGTTAGATGCAAGCTGCGCACATGCTGGTCCTGTAGAGATATCACTGTCAACGACTGTGGCATGAAGCCAATCTGAATTCTCTTGGGCTAACTTACAGACAAAAGAATGTGGGGTATGACATGAGGAGAGATTTCTCCTTGTCTTAAAAGCACCGTGAAAACACAATAACCACAATAATGACATCTCATTTCAAGAAGAACTCACATGTTGACAATGGACTGTAATAATATCTTATATCCTTATAATGGTTTTGCTTTTCAAAGTATTTGAATGTCTTATCTTTCTGAAATGGGCAGGAGAGGAATTGAGTACTTATGTTCTGTAATGGATGTTGGCACAAATTCCAGGATGCAGATCTGCATTCCTCCCCACCCCACTACACAGTAAATATTTAAGAGTTTTTGAGCACACAAGCAAAACTGTTTAAAATGTAGACTTGAAAATGGAATCAAGGTCAGGTATAAGGTGGAGGTTTACTGGATTATGGTATATATTCAAATCTAAGAATGAGCCAGGTGTGGTGATGCATATTGGTAATCTCAGCACTATGGGTACTGAGGCAGGAGGATTGAGACTTTAAAGTAAGTCTGGTTTATACAATGAGTTCAAAGTCAGCCAACTTTCCTAATGAGATGCTTATGGCTCAGAGGTCAAATGCTTGCCAACTGGGTACAAGGCTTGAGTTCAGTCCACAGCATCCAAAACAAAACAACAACAACAAAAACCCAATGTCATGAGCAATCACTCTCCATCTTCTCCAAGTTAACAAATGTGGCAGACAGCATGTGAGATGATATCTGTTGTGTCTTGATAGTATCTGTCTCCCACCTTACAGAGAGAGTCAGATTTTGTCACGATGCAGCATGCTTGCCTATTCTGAGTCTGACTGTCTACCCACTCTGGTGGACACAGCTTTAGGCCTGACAAGCAGAGTGCCCTGTCCAATAAGAGAACTTCTAGAGGCATCACCATTTTTTATTTCAAGTTCTACTATAATGCCATAGTAATAAAAACAGCTTGGTATTGGCATAAAAACAGACACATGGATCAATGGAATCGAATTGAAAATGCTGACATTGATCTACACACCTATGAACACCCAATTTTTTTTTACAAAGAAGCCAAAAATATACAATGGACCAAAGAAAGCATCCTCAACAAATTTTGCTGGCATAACTGGATGGTGGTATATAGAAGAATGCAAATAGATCCATATCTATCACTCTGCACAAAACTCAAGTCCAAGTAGATAAAAGACCTCAACATAAACCCAGTTACATTGGATTATTGATAGAAAATAAAATGGGAAATAGCCTTGAACACATTTGGTACAGGAGACCACTTCCTAAATATAACATCAGTGATGTGGAATGTCTTTCAATGCTGTGAATTATCATTGGATAATAAAGGAACTGTTTTGGCCTATGGCAACCCAGCTTATAGTCAGGTGGAAATCCAAATGTAGATAAAAGGAAAGAAAGATGAAGTCATGAAGAGACAAGATCCAGCCACCCAAGAAGCAAGATGTAATGGAGTACAGGTAGGCCATGAACCATATGGCAAGACATAGATAAATAGAATGCATTAAGTTGTAAGAACTAGCAGGCAATATGCCTGAGCCATAGGTCAAACAGCCATCAGAGACATGCAAATCAAAACGACTCTGAGATACTATCTTACACCAGTCAGAATGGCTAAAATAAAAAATATTGATGACAGCCAATGCTAGAGGGGATGTTAAACAAGGGGAATACTCCTCCATTGCTGGTAGGAATGTAAACTTGTACAACCACTTTGGAAATCAGTATGGCGGTTTCTCAGAAAACTGGGAACCAATCTATCTCATGATCCAGCAATACCACTCTTTGGCATATACCCAAAGGATTTATATTCATATCATATGGAAATTTGCTCAACTATGTTTATAGCAGCATTATTTGTATTAGCCAGCACCTGAAAACAACTGAGATGCCCCAAACTGAAGAATGAATTTTAAAAATATGTGATACATCATATACACAATGGAATACTATTCAGAAGTTAAAAAAAAATGGCATTCTGAAATTTGCAGGCAAATGGATGAAACTAGAATAAAACATCCTTAGTGAAGTAACACAGAAGCAGAAAGACAGACATGGTATGTGCTCACTCATAAGTGGACTTTAGAAGCAAAGCAAAGAATAACCAGGCTGCGATCCACAATCCCTGACACCAGGTAACAAGGAGAACCCTAAGAGGGATATTAATGGATCCCTTAGGGAAGGGGGAAATAGATAAGATCTCCTCAGTAAATTGGGACCATGCAGGGGAGTGGGTAAGTTGAGGTAGGAAGAAAACACAAGAGAATGAGACGGTTGAGTTGGTGAGGGACAGAGGGGAAGAAAACAAAATAGATATCCTGGTAGGGGGAGCCATTTTGAATTTAGGGAAAAACCTGGTGCTAGGGAAATACTCTAGAATCCACAAACATGACCCCAGCTAAGACTCCAAGCAATAGTGGAGAGTGTGCCTGAACTGGCCTTCCCCTGTAATCAAATTGATGACCACCCTAATTGTCATCATAAGACCTTCATCCAGCAACTGGTGGAAGCAGATGCAGAGATCCACAGCTAAGCACTGGGTGGAGCTCCCAGTCCAGTCAAAGAGAGGGAGGAGGGATTATATGAGCAAAGGGGTGAAGATCATGATGGGGAAACCCACAGAGACAGCTGACCTGAGCTACTGGGAGCTCACTGACTCTGGACTGACAGCTGGGGAACCTGCATGGGACTGAACTAGGACCTTTAAGTGTGGATGACAGTTGTATGGAGGGGGCAATATGTGAGGCCTGTGGCAATGGAACCAGAACTTATCCCTGGTACATGAACTGGCTTTTTAGAGTCCATTTCCTATAGAGGGATACCTTGCTCAGCCTTGATACCAGGGGGAGGGGCTTGGTCCTGCCTCAACTTGGGATGCCAGACTGGATTGACTCTCCCTGGAAGTCCTTACCCTTTCTGAGGAGTGGATAGAGTGAGGGGAAGCTGCGGAGAGGGTAACTTGGAAGAGCGTGAACAGTGGTTGGTATGTAAACAAAAAAAAAAAACAAACTTTTTTTTTCAGAGTTCCACAAATTTTACTAAAAATAGAAAATTAAACACTTTCTTATATTAATTTCAAGTTCTACATACTGTGAAAAATGTAATATTTAAATTAAATTAATAACAAAATTAGTTTCATATAATCATGTAAATAATTCTTTTTTGCATTAATATTAAAATATATTTTGTTGTTTTTCCTGAAACATTTTTTCAGTAATTAAAATGTTACTTACATAGTTTAAGTTAATTCATTCTGCTTTATTTTTTCTTTTTTTAAATATATACTGTATTGTTTATTTCCATTTCTTTCTTTCTTTTCATTTTATACATGGATTAAAAAAACTTTTAAATAAAAAACATTAAAAATTTTTAAGAAAAATAACTTTAGTTGACTCTGGTCTCTGAGATTTGGGGTCAACTTGTTACCACAGCCTAGCCCAGTTCATACGGTCCAAGACACATGGTAGCCTAAAGTTTTCATATAAATAAGAAGATAAAAACAAGAGCTGAAGCAGTTTAAATTAAAAATGAGCAGCAGGGCCTTTGGTAAGCAGATGTGGCTAGCACCATGGTGGCATTATGCTGAGAAGCTTAGCTAAAAAAGGGTAACATTGCCACTTTCAGGATGGAGGAAGATGAGGATCATTTATACATAAGATAATTGCAGTGATGACCTGGAAAAGAGGAAGATGTAGGGGTACTGTTCATTAGTAGGAATCAAGCGCTGTCATGACAGCAAGACTTACCATAGCTAGGGGGACAATGGCGACCAGGTCCTTCTGGCTGATGAAGATCTCAGACACAGCGATGTCTGTGGTCCCCTTCCTTGGGTACTCCACCTGCCATGTAATGGGCTGTGTCCCTGACAGGCTGCTGAAACTGGCGATTTCAAAATTCATCTGCATGACCTCGTTGAATAGATTGCTGCTTCTGGAAGGGAATGAAAGAAAATGGGTTTAATATGGTGTTGCTTGAATGATTCTTCTCTCACTCTACCCTAAATCCTACAATTGTACTCCAGATGAGGGGATGAAAAGATCACCTCTCAGCGACAGCTCCAGGCCCCTGATCATGATGTCACCTTCAAGTTAGACAGTAGGGAGTTAGGAATGAGTAGCAGTCACAAGTCACAGAGCTGAGCAGAAAATCTTAAATACTGAGTATTGATCAGTGTGTGAAGGGATGAAGTCTTCGGGTTGTTTTTGAGATAAGGGATCATTTCATAGCCATGGCTGGCCTGGAGCTCACACTGTAGACCAGGCTGGATACAAAACTTGTAGAAATCCCCTGCCTCAGCTTCCTAAATTCTAGGATTAGTATACACCATCATGTCCAGATAACACTTGCTGCTTTTGTTTTTAGTAAAATTGGACTCCAAAATCATGCTCAGGTGGGGATTTGCCATAATTATGTACTTTGAAAACTGACCCATGAAGTTCGGATGTAACTTTAATGATAGAGTGCTTGTCTGACCTGCATAAAGCCCCTATTTTAATTACCAATACTAGACCTACCAGGCATAGTGGTGCACATCCTTATCCTAGGCATTGGGAAATGGAAACTAGAGGATGGGAGTTCAAGGTCATCCTGGATACACTAGATTTCAATGCTAAACTGGAATACATGAGACCCTCGTTACACTATGATTTCAAGGCTAACCTGGGATACAACCCCTGCTTCTGAATCATAAACTCAGTGCCATGCATGAGACATATTCATCTAGCTCTGCATCACACACCCTCACTCAGAATCTGCCCAATTAGATGTCCCCTTCTATGCTTGCTGCTGGAAGATAGACACAAAGAAAAGGAGTCAGTTCATTCTGTGGCCAGTGCCTTTCTACTGTCTCTGAGCATCTGCCTTGAGGCAACCAAGAGCCCCCGCCTAATGGGAGTAGCGGTAATGATGTTGGAGCAATAAAGAGAGAGATTTAGACACTTAAGTATCCCCAGAGAGTGCCAGGAACCACTGCTTGATAAAAATCAATGGTGTGGATTTACAGATGTAACTCTTGAAGGAAGATTTTCAAAATGGGCTTAAAATAAAGTATTTACTTGAAAGTAAATAAATCCCCCAGTAGCCACAACACATTCCAGACCATTGAAAACCTAATTTTCCAAATCTCTTGTCCATTGAACTCATCTGTAAGAGAAAAAAGAGCCTAAGAATGAGTTAAAAGCTAAAGGGATTTTAGCTTCCCAGCCTGTGGGTAAGGGAAGAGATTTGAGTATCAATGTCATAGTCTCCATGGGCAGCTCAGTGCCGGTGAAAGTAAAGAGACTCACAATATGAAGAAATGAAATTCTGAAAGGGGAAGCCTCCCCCAGGAGAACAGTACAGTCTTGCGTGGGCTGTGTGTGTTTTTTTACCCATTCTTCAAGTGAACATCTCTTTTTCACCCTGCCCACAGAAGCGGCTTTCCGATGAGCTCTCCATGGTGCTGAAGAGTATGGCTTTCAATTGCAGGCTCACTTTGATTTGATTGAGAAAGTGGGGGCTGAATGGGTGCTTCACAGTAAGCAGAAGAGGAGGAGAGAAAGAAATGGAGGGGAGATAGGCAAAAGTGGGGGGATGCAAAGCTAGAATTCTAAGAAAGCCAGCTCTAGAAAAGTCTATGCCTCACATTCAAACACATACACTGCTGTCTCCATCCTTTGTCAGTGGCGCCCATTCAGAGTACTGAGGGAGGATATTTGATCAGCTGACATCCAACACACTAGCACAGAGAAAGGACCTGGTTTCCCCTCATGTTGTCTACAGTTAGTAAAAAAGACAGAATTCAGATCCCATAACATAAGGGTAGCATGAAGGGGGGAGAAGTTTATGAAGTCTGCCCTGTGGACCAGGGCAGCACCCTTAGATTTGACTCCAAGATTCAGCTTTAAAAATAAGCAAATTTGTGGGGCTGGAGAGATGGCTCAGTGGTTAAGAACACTTGTTGCTCTTGCAAAAGATGTAGATTCAGTTCCTAGCACCCACATGGCAGCTCTCAACCATGTGTTCCTGGGGATCTGATATCCTCTTTTGGCCTCTGTGGGCACCAGGCACACACATGGTGCAATACACATATGCAGGCAAAACCACTCACATATATCTTTAAAAAATAAACAGGACAAGAGGGGATGACTTGGTCATAAAGTGCTTGCCATACAACTATGGGGACCTGATTCCCCAAATCCATGTAAAACAGCTGGGTATTGTGGTATATACCTGACATCCCAGTGCTTAAGAGACCGAAAGAGAAGAGTCCTGTGGATAACTGGATAGGGAGCCTTATAACTGCCTATAACTTTAGTTAGAGAGGATCCCTGTTCTGGTCTTCATGGTCACTTGCATACATGTACATGTATGTATAAACACACACATAAACATGTGCATAATTAAAATAAATCTATAAGGGCTGAAGAAATGGCACAGAGGTTCAGAGCATGTAATATTTTAACAGAGGACCTGAGTTAAAGTCTCAAGCCTCACATCAGGCACTTTGTAATTGATTGTAACTCCAGGACCAGGGATTCTGATGCCTCTGATCTCCTTGGGCACCTGTACTAGCATATCCATACCTCCCCCCCCCACTACCTACACAGGGAATTTTAAGAAAATGTTTAAATAAACAACAAAATAAAATGTGTAACATTCTGATGAATGATAGCAGAGACTGTCCTCTGGCTTCCATAGGCATACACATGCACATACACCTATATACCTCCTACACAGCGCACACACACACACACACACACACACACACACACACACACACACACACAGAACCAAGAAGATAAATGGACTTTTACTTTTATCTTCTACTCCTAAGCCCCCAAATCTGCAGAGGCTGGGTAACTACATGGGGAGGCAAATGAAAAGAAAGTCCTCCTCTGCACATTATGTATATGACAATAACTTTGCTTAAGGGATCTGAAACCTAGAAAGGAACCTGAGATTTCCCACCCAACAATGCAGGCTTCAGCCCCACAAGTAGTTTAACTTCCTAGGAAGGTTGGAGAGAAGCAATGGATCCTGGATTCCAGGTCTACTCTCCACAAAGATAATGACATCTGTTAGGCGTGGACATCAGAACTTAGAATAATGATGGTAACAGACAGTCTAGGTTAGATATGGCAACTGAACACAGAATGCTTTCTAGGTGGGCACCAGCCTCCCCACTTTACTCCTTTCTCCATTTCAGCAAAAACAGGATAGGTAGATGCTACAACCACAGGTTGTGGAAGCAGATACATGGGTGCCTGAACTATGGCTTTGCTATGGAGCTGAATGGAAAACTTAGGTAAGGTACTCAACACATTAGCTCTCAACCTAGGAGACTGGAGTGAGAAAGCTGAGAAGCTGTACACTAGTTCTGACACCTGCATTTGCCCATCAGCAATCTTGGATTTATTGGCCTGGAGTGGGGCTTCATGAGAATCTCAGATGATTCAAAAGACATTTAAAAATCTCTCAATCAGTTCAGAACTCTGGTCCATGGGATGGTGCCACTCACAATCAGGGTAAGTCTTTCTTCCTCAGTTAAAACCTGCATGGAAATGTCCTCACAGATGCACCCAGAGATGTGTCTCTTAAGTGATTCCAAGATGCTGTGGGATATTGCTCTTGTACACTGTAAAGATTTGTTGCTCAGATTGGTTTAATAAAGTACTGATTGGTCAGTAGGAATTCTAGGTGTGGATAGCAGACTAAGAGAATTCTGGGAATCAGAACAGAGCAGCAGATACCAGGAGATGCAGAGGAAGCAAGATGAGAATGCTGCAGTGAGCAAAGGTACCAAGCCATATGGTTAAACATAAATGGAATCATGGGTTAGTTTAACAGTAAGAGTTAGCAAGTAATAAGCCTGAGCCATAGGCCAAACAGCTTATAATGAATGTGAGCCTTTGTGTGATTATTTTGGACAAAGCAGTTGCAGACAGGTCTGGACATTGGGGCTAGGACTGGCTGGAAACTTCAGGCCACTCAAGTTAGCCATTTCAAGGACTTATGAGAGACACCAAGTGCAATGACAACAGATGACTAGAGTGACATACTCTTTCATCCACTGGGGACTAAGATTGCAGATCTACCCTCTGTGTTTGCCACCTAAAGTTAAGCTGGGCATTGGTATTTCTTGAGCCAACCTTCTGTACCTGAGGCTGTGACACGGTTCTGAAAATAGGACCCACTCCCCTTCTCTGTTTTATCAATCTCTCATTTCTTTTCTTAGGGTACTACACTCTGGCCACCTCTACCATTCAGGCACTCTAGGTGTGTTTCTACTCACATCGTTTACAACTGTTTCCCACAATGGCAATTATTTTATCACCTTATTCCTCATAGCCCATCCACTCATGCCATTGGACCACTGTTTCTCGGGATGCACCCTTAATTTACATGGCCACACAACCCATTATGAATTTATCTACACTTGGCAGTTCAATATCCACATGTCCCTTCAAAAATTCAAGCTCTCTAGCAGTAGTGGTATGGTATTTTTCCATTACCTTCAAATGACATATTTTCATGCTTACCTACCAGAGGCATGCAGTAAATGCTTGCTGAATGAATAATACATCAGTGACTGCTGCAGGAGCGTGGCTTCCTGATATTCACACTTTTCCTTCTAGTAGCCAGGTTAATATTAATTTCTGCTCAGAAGGGGGAGACTCTCCATTTTGTTAAAAAGGAGGATGGAGGCACAGTTTGAAGCTATCAGCTTTTCCAGAAGGGCTGAACCCATTCCAAGAAAGAAAAAATAATGCAAAAAGCAGAGCCTGTTGGAGACCTTCCAGAGAAGACACGCTCCGAGGTCCACTCCTAAAACTTTGCATTTTCCAAATATCACAGAGGACAGACGTTGGATCCACTCCAAAGCTTGCTATTGAATTTTACGCCTGCTAAGCTCTGCTAAGTACATAATGAGGAGTCTGAATTAACTATGCAAAAGTGTAATTTACAGTTAATGTTTGTAATTGATGAGTTGCGGGTCTCTGTGGCAGCGCTAACTGCTGAGACGAAAGGGCCCTGAGGGGGATGAAGGAAAGTTTTTTAGTTCTAGAACAGAAGGCTTCCCCTACCCATGCACTCTCCAGTCATCCATCCATCAAGTGTTTAGTAAGCAGATCCCTGCCAGGCACCCATTGGAAATACTCAGAAGCTGAGTGTTGGAAACGCTTCAGAGTCACTGTAGTTGACCGTGGTTAGGAGAGTGCCTCAGAGACCTCCCAGACTCCTGCTGTCCATTTCCCAGTCACTGGACTAAAGACACAGAGAGTGACCAGACCAAGCATATTAGCAAGCCCTGGGGCTCCTTTTTTGTCCCAGCATTCTCTTTGTTGGCATCCAGTGTAGCAACATTTTCTAAGCAGCAAGGATTCCACTGGGGTGGAGATACATGGCATAAACTGTCCCTATCCCCACTGTTCAGGCTCACACATCTGAACACATGGTTCTGAGCAGAAGATGCTGCTTGAGGCAATCTTGAGACTTTTGGGAAGTGAGACCTCACCCAAGAAAATGGGTTCTAGGGATGGTGAGCCTTGAGGTTGATAGCTTGACCCTGGTTTTTGTCTGGTCATTGTTTGTTGACTGACAGCTTGATAGAAACAGCTGCCACAAGCTCCTATTGCAAAACAGCCCCTGCTTTGCCTTGCCTGTATCCCTTCAGACTGTGAGCTCATTAGTTACACTTGAGCAGGGTCAAGCTATCAACCACAAGGCTCACCACCCCCCGGACCCACTTCCTATTTGAAGGGTTTAACCTGGGCTGGATGACCAGATACCTAGCTCCATTTCTTCCTTGGGCAGCTTCTTTCTCCTACTATACAGAGCCTGGAGGGATGGACTAGTTTCTGATTCTCCCTGTTCTGCCTGGCTAGTGGGGTGCATCCAAGGTTATGTGCTCTACCTGCTACTTGTCAAAAGCACACCAAGAGAGAGACAATGGCTCAGCTGGTGAGGTCCTGAATTCAATTCTCAGAACTTACAGAGGAAAAAAAAAGCCCAGTGTGGTTAAATGCATTCATAATACCAGTGCTGGGGAAGCAGACATAGGCTGATCTCTGGGGTTCACTGTCCAGGAACTTCAGCCTATTCATAGAGCTCTGGGACCCAGAGAGTATGAACAGCACCTGAGAAATGATAGCTAAGGTTGACCTCTAGTCTCCATATGCATGTACACATGTGTACTCATATGGACATGATTGCACACACACACACACACACACACACACACACACACACACACTAAAAGAAGAGAAGGAATTATTAACCATGATTTCTGCATAGGTGATTCTAGCTGGCCAGACTGCCTTGAGGTTCTGCCTGTTAGGGTCACCGCCTTGTAACTCTGCTGTTCCCTGGTCACTTGATTTGATTTCTGTTGCTTTGTTACTTGTTTTTTTGTTTTGTTTTGTTTTTGTGTTTTTGTTTTTAAATAGGGTCTTGGAATTAATATGTAGATCAGGCTGGCCTCTAACTCACAAAGATCCACCTGCCTCTGCCTCCTGAGTGCTGAGGTTGAAGGTGTGCAGCAACATACCTGGTGACTTGTCCTTTGTCCTTGAGCCTCCCTGGACTTCCATCTCCCCTTTTGTAAGTTTTAGCTATGAAAATAACTGGGTGGCCTCAGGGCTGTGTGTTAATACTCAGGACAGCGGTCATGTCTACCTCCCACCTGACAGCATCATGCTGGTCAGCTGGAATTGGATGAAATGGCTTTGGAAAGAAGCTTCTGCTTCCCAGGTCTCTTGCAAGCCACAGCACAGTCCCTGGGCTGTAAATATCCTGGTGCTCAGAGACCAGGGTGCCCCAGCTTCAACAGCATCCAATGCCTTAAATGAATGTTCTCTGCCAAACCCTGCATGAGAATCAGGTATTAAGAAAAAAAAAATTGCAGCAGATGGAAAAATACATGCAGAATCCAATGATCTTCCCCGGCTGCTTCACTGACCATTGGGCTCACCCTAAAAGGAAGTGTCCCCTGGACAGTAGTAGCATCTTCAACCTAGGATGTCACACCCAGAGCCTAGTGTTCCCCATATTGGCTGTAGTAGAATCGGGAAGCAGGGAAGCTGCTGTTGCTTGGCTGTGGCTGTCCAAAGGGATCTCCAATTTAGAAAAAGCCTTCCTAAGGTGTCTTGGAAGCAGCTGACATGGAGGAAAAAAAAGAGGCTGAAATGAACCACATCCTTTGAGAAATCAGTTTAAAGGCTGTAATTTTGGTTTTGAGTAAACTCGGTTTAGGGGACTTCTAGTTTGCAGGCTGTGGGGAATTGGATAATACTGTGTTCACACTGGAGATGGAAAACATCATCCTGCTGAAAAATGGTTTTGGTCCCAGGGTCCTCCTTATGCTGAAGTGTTACAAAGCAGCCGTGACAGCTGGGTCTTTGTGCTCTCCCTGTCTGGGAGAGGGACAGCAGTGATGGGTCCTCTAGCTGCTGGGCTGGGAGGTCTCTGGCTCAGAGCAACAGGCAGTATGTAGTCTCTGAAGAAAGATGAACTGTACACATGCAATGTGCTAAAAGACAGAACAGCAGAAAATCTGATGGCTGTTTCTCAGCTCAAGTGTCTGTGTGAGACAGAGGGAATACTTATTGACAACCTACCAGCTAGCCACAGTAATGGCCTCCTGAGCACATTGCCTGTGCACTGGCCCTTCTGCCTGGCTGTTCCAGCCACAGAGGCTTCTGGGAGAGGGTAACACCATTTAGAAAGAGAGAGGCCAGGCAGAGGAGGATCCCCAGGCCCCACAGAGGCACCAGAGCCTGTAATGACAGGCGTTGGCTCACACCTGGCTTCTCCTGTCTTGCTTTTTTAACTGGTCTCAGAATAATCTTTATTTTAGGATTACAGAAAGGTCCCCCATATCATTAGTGCTTCACTATTAACATGGGAACCTGTGCTCTTAGGCAGAGAGATGGAAAGGAAACAGAAATAGAGACATGGGGGGGGTGAAGGAGGGAGAGAGGAGGTGAGAATATAATTGTTCTGAGGTTGCACAGGAAAGCAAAAAGTTTTGTGTTAACAGTTGTATGTCATCCATTCACAATAATGCTCAGGGAATTGGAAACTGGATTAAGTAGGAGAGGGTGATGGACCAGAATTTATGGTATACACAAACTGTGCTGGGCACTTAAGGAGCAACCATATCAGCACCATAGCCCTTCCAATGGGTCATATGAATGAACACCAGCCTCATGCAAAGTCAAGTCCCTATTTCAAAGACCAGAGCTCCCGAAGCAGGACTCAAGCCCAGATCTTCCTGTCCACCTCTCATGATAGACGTCTGATAAAGCCAGGGGGAAATGTGGATGCTGTTATTCCTGATATATTAGCTTTTTTCAAAAAATAGTTATTTCAAATGGTTACTCATGTAGTTCAGACTGGCCTCAACCTTTTTATGTGGCCTGACTTTGAACTCTCCATACTTCTGCCTTTATCTCCCAGGTTCTGGATTTGCAGCTGTGTGCTACCACATCTGGCATCTGTTTGTGACTGGATGCTGGGAAAGTGTCTCTATGCCTCTGTGTGTGTATGGGGGGAGGATAGGTTCAGAGAGACAAGAGAGAACAAAATGGGGAAGAAGAGAAAATAAAAGAGAGAGCAATGGAGAAAGGCTATAGACCCCAGGGGTGTGCAGGTCCATCCTTGCAGCTGTGGCTGGCACCTCACTGCATCCCCCTGCAGACACAGGCTTGCTATGGTAAAATTTGGTGTTTAGAGCTCAGGGAAAGCACATCCTCAGCTCAAAAGGGCATGGACCTTTGATCCTTGATAAAGAAAAATGGAATGGCCAGGACCCTGACATTAATGATCCATAAGGAACAGACCCCTGGTCTGAGGACTCTTGCTGTGCAGAGGCCAGAGTTTCCCAGCTATGTCTTCTCTCCAGTCCACAAGGCAGTGCCCCCTCTTTGGTTTTCTTGACACCTGACAGGTGATTCCTTAGCCTCAGTTGACATTTCTGGGGTGACAAGGAGTCCCCTATCTCCTGAGGAAGCCAGTTCTACAGTGGGTGGCCTGGCTTCAGGAAGCTTCTCTCCATATGGAGTGAAAGTGACTCCCAGATGTTGGCACCTGGTTGTTTCCTAAGTGGAGACTCAGGAAAAGTGTCATTGGGAATACAGAAAGGAACCTGCATCTCTCCCTGACATACAGGACTCAGTGCTCAGAACCTAGTTTCGAGCACCCCAGTCAGCAAGCACTGGGGAGGTAAGAACTCACCTCCTTTGTAGACCATGAGATGCTTTTCATTTATCACCCATTCACCAACCCACCTACTTATCCATTTATCCGATCCACCACTGAACATTTATTTCTTTAAAAAAGTGTCTAAGATTCATATTTTTTTAGATTCTATGTGTATGTGTTGCCTGCATGTATGCATGTATATCGTGTGCATGGGTGGTGCCTGCAGAGGCCAGAAGAGAGCACTGTATCCTGTAGAACTGGCACTACAGATAGTTGTGATACTTGGGCACTGGGAACTGAACCTGGGTCCTCTGGAAGAGCAGCCAGTGCTCTTAAGCATTAAGCCACCTCTAGCTCCACTCCAGTACATATGTCTAAGCACTGTGTATGTCAGGGATTGTTAGTGTGTGTGTTGAATCATTAAGACTCAAACCAGAAGCTCCTCGCTGGGTCCAAGGCTCTATGTCCAGCTCCCCCAATGTCTTAGTAGGAGGAATGAGAATAGGGGAGGGGTCTAGGGATGTGAACAGTGAAGGAAGCATGCATGGAAGCCTGCTACTGCAGTGCATTGAGCCTTCACAGTGCTGCAGATGGAAGACTTGTGACATACATGGCCCCAAGTCAAGGAGCAACCAGCAGCTTCCCAGACTTCTGGCTTTTGGAGAGGGGCCAAGAACATGGACTCTTAAGTAAAATCTTTCAGTGTTTTTAGCAGATAGTAAACTCAACAGAAGGAAACAAACAGAGGCTGGATGAAATAAAAACTGGTAAAGAGACCAGTTGGCCTTCATCATGCCTACTGTTGGTCCCCTTAACAGTCACCTATGGATGAATGAGTGAAGGTCTCTACCACCTATTGCCAACCTATTAGCAACTAATAGATTCTAAGAGTGAGGAAGTGTCATAGTTAGGTGGAGTATCTCAGTGTCTTCTGTGAGGAGACACCATGACCAAGGCAACTCCTATAAATGAAAACACTTCATTGGGGTGGCTTGCTTACAATTTCAGAGGTTCAGTCCATTATCATCCTGGCAGGGAGTATGGTGGTACGCAGGCAGACATGGTGCTGGAGTAGTAGCTGAGAGTCCTACATCTTGCAGGTAACAGGAAGTTGACTGAGACACTGGGTGGTATCCCAAGCATAGGAAGTCAAAGCTTGACCCCACAGTGACATACTTCCTCCAATAAGGACACACCCACTGCAATAAAGCCACACCTCCTAGTACACATTTGCCCTGCTTTGCTTTTTCTTAGTCTCTCTCTCTCTCTCTCTCTCTCTCTCTCTCTCTCTCATACACACACACTTTAGTGTGTATTTGTTTATTTATTCATTTAACAGGGAGTTTTATATTAGTACATTAAGTTGAACACAAGATTCAGAGCCTATATGGAATGAGTCATGTGATTTTATTCAATACCACAGGCTGATTCTCATTGGGGCTCACCATAAGTATCTGAAAAGCACTAAGAGGAGGTTCTTTCTCCTTCTCAGCAGCTCCCCTCAAAATGGTATAGGGGAGCAGTAACATCCAAGCCTGGAAGGACGCTTCCTTTAATGTAGTAAGTGTAGGCCAAGGGCTGCAGGATGGTCTCAAGGATATGAACTGGTTCAGCTGCAGATAATTTAAACCAAGAAGACTAGAGAAAATAATGCCAAAGGCACAGAGTGTGGGCTCCAGGCTATTCCCTTTTCACTTAGTGATATGACTTTATGTAGTGGCTTAAAAGCCCCCCCCCATCATCAGCTTGGTTGCCTAGTCAATAGTTGCCTCAGTTTCTTTTGACAAAAAGGCATGATGGATTTTCACAAAAGAAAAAGCGAGAGGAGACAAATAGAGTTGATGCGAAGGATCAGCCTCACGCATCATTCAGGAGTAGTGAAATATACGGGGCAGAGTGGCGGTTTGATTTGCTTATGTAACAGCGGAAAAGTACAAGCCTGAATCTCATCTCTCTCTGTAGCTAATAGTCATTTTTAACCATAACAGAACAAAACACCAGTCTTTGCAAAGTAGGTCACAGATTGCTAAATATATCCTGCTAAATATATCTTCCTAATATGTATTGTGTACTTATAAAAACTATATTTATATAAATATATACCATAAGTCACGTGTAAGCATGTAGCATATATTTACTATGTACAGCTCTAGCAGATATATTTGGTTATGGTAATTATTTAGCATTTTTTGACATTTCAAAAAGTTTTAAATGTAGCACACTCACACGATAACAAAAAAACTGCAAACACCACACAAAACAAGAGAGTGAGAATTAAGCTTTCCCTCCCAACATTTAATTTCTCAAATCTTCTTATGTAGCTTCCCAGAGGTCAGCTTTGTATTTTCAAACATATTTATTCCTCCGTATACACACAGAATCATAGTGTAGCCTTTAATTGCTCTCAACAGCATTTACTGACGTAAGGTCTGTCATTGAAGTTGGGGCTCAACTCAGCTAGTTTACCTAGTCAGCTTACTCCTAGGAATTCTTTGTGTCTGTTTCCTAGCTTTTAATATGGGTTCTGAGACCCCCAAACTCTGACCATTATGCTTTATCCACTGAACCATCATCATATTCATATATCACTTTATTTTAACATTTATCATGCATTTATTTGTGTTGAGTGTGTGTGTGTGTGTGTGTGTGTATGCATGCCATAGCACAGGTGTGGGGATCATAGGACAATTGGGAGTCAGTTCTCTTTCTTTCCAGTATGTGGGCCCTGGGGATTAAACTCAGGTCAGCAGGGTTGGTGACAAGCAGACCCTCTTTTGTAACTTTTTATTTTCAAGTGTAAGAAAATAGATTTAGTATAATTTTCTGTGGGATCTCACCTGCAAGTATGGAGTATAGACACTGAGCACACCCAAAGTCCCCACACCCCACACATGGTGAGGTGTGCAGCCCTCACCAAGTCCATGTCTACAACTCGGACAACGGCTGTCTCTCCCTCAGCCTCTGATACCCACCCTCTCCTTCCCACCCACCCTCTCCTTCCCATCTCTGAGTCTAGTACTCTAGGGACCTATCGCAGGTGAAATCCAAGGCATTGTTCCTTGGGTGTGAGAGAAAGTCCCTAAGGGTCACCCATGCTGTAGCACTCTTCCACACACACCCTTCCACACTTTTTGTTTTTTTTCCCCCCTGCTTCACAATACTTCTTAGAGAAATTTCCAGGCCAGTGTAAATAGACAGCTCATTTCATGTGACCACATACTATTCCACTTAATAGAAGGATCAGAACGTATCTAAACTGTTGCATACAGTGCCTTGATAAGCTTGTCTGAATATGCATGTGGAGACATCTTAGGACGTGCTCCCATGAAAAGGTCCCTCATGGTGTAGGGTTTAGGCATTTAAAATTTCATCTCATGAAAATAACATCCACAGAGTGGGCACCAACTTACCCAGAGGGTGTACCAACTCTCATATTTGTTTGCAAGTGGCTTCAAGAAGTTCAATGTTTTAACCAGGTCTGCCTTGGGCCTCTTTGGTTATGACTATTGAAACAATGGACCTCTAGAAATTGGAGTCCCCTTAATTCTTCTTCTGGGAGGAAAAAGCTGAGGCCCTTGGAGTAGCCAGGAAAGGAGCTTGTCTCCTGGAGAAAGACTAACAGCTTGACAGCTGTACCTTCTAGAAAGCCTTGGAACTGAGACATTGATAGGCAGGGACCACACTTTGAGAACTGCTTGGTTATGTATATTTACTGCTTTTTATTTAATTGATGATGGACGTGGTGGCTGGATATTTTTGTTCATCTCAGTATGGTCATGCTGAAGAAATCTCCCTTTTATGCTTAAAAAAATAACCAGACTTTTAATTGTCTTATTAAGAATGGGTGAGTGAACCAGGCTGTGACCGTAAGTCCCATAATGAAGTGACTATAGCCTGTGGTACTCTGGTCACCTCCTAGCAACAAGCATGAAGACAGTAATCTAGGTCTTATCTTCATTGTGGCCCTCAGTGGACCATGTCTCCTGGGTTCAGGTCTTGCCTCTCTGCTTCCCTGGATGGAGGGCAGTGGAATGGATACAGAAAGCAAGTCTTACATTTTAGGGAAGGTAGCCTCACACCACTTGAGGCTGCCGTGGTGGGATATGTGGATGGTCATGCTGGGAAGAATCAGGGTAAGCATCAGCAAGGTGAGTTCCTTACCTTGCCTGTCTCCAACTAATCACAGTTACCCCAGTCTGTCCACCAGACAAATGAGGCCACCTTGTACAGCCAACCCCTGTGCTTTCCCCCATGTACAGCCCAACCCTGGGCTGCTCTTGCTGATGTCTCATAGGCACGGTTCCAGCTGTGTCTGATTCTAAGGACAGACTTGTTACAAGCTGTGGAGAAGTATGTGAAGCCTGTCACATAGAAATTTATTATTTTATAAATTATATAAATATATATAATATCTGTATATTATATATAATATTATAAAAGATTCCCAAGCAGAAAACTTGTAAACAAGAAAACTCACCTCAGCCTCTGGTGTCAGATGGCAAGAAAGACTCTGTGCAGACTAATGTTCCATCAATTTGACACAAGCTAGAATCATAGAGGAGGAAACCTCAGAAGATCTGGCTGGAGGGCATTTTTCTAAATTACTGATGGATGGGGGAGGACAGAGCCTGTTGTGGGTAGGGCCATCCCTGGGCTAGCAGTCCTAGGTTCTATAAGAAAGCAGGCTGAACAAGTCATGGGGAGCAAGCCAGTAAGGAGCACCCCTCCATAACCTCTGCATCAGCTCCTGCCTCTAGGTTTCTGCCCTGTTTGAGTTTCTGTCCTGACTTTTTTAAATGATGAATCATGGTGTGGAAGTGTAAGCCAAAGGAAACCCTTTCTCCCCAACTTGCTTTTGGCCATGGCATTTCATCACAGCAACGTGAACCTACGATAGATTCGAAAGAAAGGTTCATGCAAAAATATACAAAGGGTAAACAAGACAAAGATATGGGTCAAGGAAAGAGGATGGGAATGACTCCTTACTAGGTCATCCCTTGGCCTTCACATTCATCTTCAAGCATATATGCAAAAACCTGAATGCACACATAGAAGTATTTTTCACATTCTTATATGTTTGTCTCCCCAAGAGTCAAACTTAGGCCTGAGAACACCTGGTAACTCTTCTTCACTTCTTACCTGTTCCAGCTGAGGGTCTTCATGAAGGATATGCCTTTTTATGCTTGAGTCTGTATGTACCCCCTCCCCCAGTCTTTGCTCAGTGGCATAAAACGGTCAGCTATACATCACAGCACATTCATCTCTCTGGGAGCACAAGTCAAATATCTGCTGTCTCTATTCACTCCTTTATAGTTTGGCACCATGCGGATGCCCTGAGCCGTCACCCTCACGCCAATACAGTAAAGAGCGGATGAGAAGTCGGCAAATTCGACATCAACTGCCTGGCTCTGAAATACTCTCCAGCTGGGTCTCCAATGCATCTAATATCCATGCCTGTCGTTATAATGGCCAGCACTGCATTTTTAAAGACTAGGAAACAGGTTGGAGCCTGGGGCTTTGTAACCACTGGGATGAGAATCGAGAATTGATCCTCTTCAAAGGAAAAGTCAAAGCGAGCTGTGAAGTATTGCTGAGCCTGCTCATGCTATGTAGCCTTCACAAGTGATGTGAAATGTGCTTCTTCTCACAGTGATGGCGACAGAGGCCAGTGAGGGCCTTGCTGCTGTTTAAGGGTTCGCTGTATTTAGGAGTGCATGGGATTTGCAAATTAAACATAGCTTTGGTTGATGTGTACACTGGGAAGAGGAGAAGGGGGAAGGGGAGGAGAGGAAGGAAGAAGAGGAGGGAGAAGAGGAAGAATGGCAAGGAGGGAGGAGGAGGGAGAGGGGTGTAAGAAAAGAAGGGTAGGGAGGGAGAGAAGGGGAAGGAGAGAGGAGGAAGAGGGAGATGAGGAAGAAGAGGAGCATTCCCAGAATGAGAATGCAATTGAGTCCTGACAGAAGCTGCTACGGAGTGTGAAATAACATGCACCCTGTGAGATCACATGTGGTCATTTTTTTTTTTTTTTAATCAAACCTGATCCAAGCTTAAGCTTTATACCAGTTTAAACTTTAGCTTAAGTTAAACTAAAGACTGGCCTGGAACTCAACCAATGGACTGGAATGGTTGGCCAGCAAGCCTTGGGCACCTTCCTATCTCTGCCTCCTGAGTGCTGGGTTTATAACCATGCACTACCATGCCAGATTTACAAGGTTCTAGGGATTGAACTCAGGTCTCATACTTGCAAAGCAAAAACCTTACTGAATGACCCACCTACACAGCAGCTCATGGTTCTGTAAGATGTTGACATGCACATTCCCAACCCTTAATGATAGACCTTTGATGGAAGTAGGGTTGAGTTATACTTAGGGACCAGTCTGTTATCCGCATCACCATGCTGGGCTACGAGGCAGTGAGATTAAAGAGCATGCCAACTCAGGTACCCTGTTTGTGCATCCATGCAACCAGTGATGCAGTCACGGGCTGAGCTCCTCCTCAGGGCAACCCCTGCTGGTGGGACCAGATAGTACCACTCGCCAGAGCACAGCACAGGGTTATCCTTGTCTCCAGGGATTTTTAATTGCTTGACATGTTACACATAACAGATCTCAGTGCATTGGTTTAAATGTTGCTAAGCAAGCATTTTCAATAACTATCTACTAAGTCCCCTAACTATCAAATTCCCCCAGCCACTTCTAATCATACCCATGTCTTCATGTTTTCTTCTCATAATTATAGCTGTGTGTTTATTTCTTTAAAAATATAGTTCAAATTTCCCATCTCTAGGTAGGTAAACTTTCTTAGAAAATGCTTTTTTATTTTTAAGAGTTAGTTTTTAATTTTTATTGTGTGTCTGTATAGGGTATGCACACACCTGAGCGCAGTTACCTCTAGAGGCCAGAAGAGGGCATCAGATCCCCCGGGAGCTTAAATAGCAGGTGGTTATAAGCGGGTGTTGGGAACCAAGCTATGGTCCTTTACAAGAGCAGCAAATACTCTTATCCAGTGAGTATTTCTCTAGCCCCTGAGGTTAAGCTTAATGGGAGAAAGGGGTTTTATTTAACAAATTGTTTGTATCTGATATTTCCCAATAAAGAAATGAGTTGGCCCTAAATGTGTGGGTGAGTTTGAGTTGATAAGAAAGGACACAGGTGGGGGGGGGGGTGCAAAGAGACAAAGATAGTGGAGGGAGAAAGGGGAGGGGTCTAGGGAACTCAGGCCTGGGGAGGGATAGTCTGAAGAAAAGGATACAAGAAGACATGTTGACATGTCCTGTGCAGTACTATGAATATAGGACAATCAACTACTGTTTTTTGGACACTTTCTGCAGTGGGTGGCTCTCGAGGTGACTTTAAGTGGATTGGCTTGGATTGGGAGTGTGTGTGTGTAGCTTGGCTTACATCCAAAACATGAGTGATACTGTGATTCCAAATGCATCCTTCTGTTTACACAAAAGAGGATGCAGATGAGGGCTCTCTTGGGGACACTTGGAGGAAAGGAGAGTGGCATTTAGGGCTACTCATCTCCACTGGCATAGAGAGAGGTGGGCCCTGGGCCAAGAGTTTAATTGCACTTATTTGTATGGCTCCTTTCTATTTGTGGCAGCTGATGTTGGTTTTCTGTTTGTTTGTTTTATTCACTTATGACATCAAGTTTCCTCTTGAAATATATTTATTTAAGGAGAAAAAAACCCGTTGGCTTCAATATGTGACACTAACTTAATGAATCTGGTACTGGAAATTGTATCCACAGCCGACATCAGGAGGGATGGTTTCCTGAAGGGCTGTGGGGTCTTTGTATGGAACAAGTGCAGTTAGACGATGTGTCCAACCTTCTCCAAAGTGGTAAACAAGTAGTAAGTCGGGGAGTAAAGGGACTCATCCCATACCCCTGCAGGAAGTAGACAGGTATGTTATTCTCTTGGTGAACCCAAGATGGATCATCAAACTTAAAAGATCAATGGCTACATAAGGAGTATCAGGCTGGATGATGTGGGTGGCTAATAAGGGCAAGAGGTACCAGGGGTAGGCATGGCTCTGCATTTCTAGGACCAGTTTGGTCCTGAGAATGCAATTTTCTCCTCAGTTCAAGATGGCTGCAGGGAGACCAGATGGATGTGAGAAGTGCCATAGCCTCAGGCAGGTGCAGAGCTTGTAACTCTGGTCACAGAGTGTGGGTATAAATGACAATGATTTCCTCTACTCTTCATCAGACTTTCTCTCAATAGAGGGAGATAGCTTGGATCTGTCCTCCCAGACATTGGGGTGCTGGTGCTCACATGAGTGCAGTGCCCTCAGAGATCAGAAGAGGGCGCCAGATCTCCTGTAGCTAGAGTTGCAGGTGGTTGTGAGAGCCCTTATATGGGTGCTGGAAACCAACTCAGGTTGTCTGTAATTAACCTTTAACTGCTGAGCCATCTCTCCAGCCACAAAGCAACGACTTTCATACACCTTTAATGCTGCTGACTCACCTGCACACACCCTTCCCCCAGCTCTCCTGCTCTTCCCCCTCTGCTCCCACCTCCTGTTCCCCTGCTCCCCTTTCTAGCTACATAGTCTGTTCAAGCCACACTTGTGATTTCATTTTTTGAAGTTGTTTTGCAAGGTAAACACAGCCAGGCAAGTGCCAGACTGTCAGCATTCAAGGAAGATTAGAAAGGATTTCTCTGTATGTGGAGATGCTCTTGGGAGAGAGAGGCCTCCAGGGATGGATGCTCCTCATTTTAACACTGGCTCTCTGTCCTTCACCTTCTCACTCCTAGTAAAAGAGGAACTGATGAGAAAGGTTTCCAAGGAACTGAGCAAAGCAGAGCACATTTGGGGGTGAGGGCGACCGACACCTTTCTCCTTGATTTTACCTCACAGAATGAAGACCCGCTACTGTGGATAGGAAAACCTGCCTCCTACTGAACCCCGGCTGGGAGAGGCCACTCTGCTCTTGGTGGAGAAGTCCACCTCAGCAGAAATCCACCAAAGTCTCTTCTCCCAGCAACTTCTGCAAAGATCTTAAAACTGTCAGCCCATTTCCTGCCTCCTCTAGTCACAACAATTGTCATGGAATCACTCTTCTTTGAAAGACAAATCTTGCCCAAGCCCTCCCAAGTGGGTACCTAGGCAGGTTGCTCCACAGAGATAGAAGAGAATGGTGTGTGAGAGGTTTCAGAGTTTAATGAGGGCTGCGTGTCACTTTGGGAAGGTGGAAGGTTGGAGATGGATGTTTCTGCCGTGGTGTGATTTTTACTTCACACACTCTTAAGTGGGGTTAAAAATGTTAAGTTTTATATTACATATATTTTACCATAATAAAAAATTCCATTAACAAGGCACTCTCATTTATATAGGCTTGACAGAGGGCAATGGGAGACTGTGTCAGTTACAGCATTTAAATTTTTTTTTTTTTTTTTTTTTTTTTGCTGAACAGGCCAGAAACTCAACCAACCTCAGACTGGATTAAGTGAGGAAGAGCTGTGTCTTCTCACCAAATCTGAAGGTTGGAAGGCAGACAAACTCTAAGGGGCTCTGACAAGGCAAATCAAATCCTTTTCTTAAGTTTCTGTTCTACCCTGCCCTGAGCATTGACCTCTCTCTTGTGATAAAGGCTCTAAATTGCTACAACAGCTCAACCATCCTGTGTGCTTGCATACATGTATGGATGTAAAGACTGGAGGGTAAGCGTGGGTACCATAGGCTAGACTGACTGGCCAGCAAGTTCCAGGGATTCTAACTTCACTTCTAAGAAAAGTTTTGCCTTTCTGATTGAAAGAGACAGCCACAGCAGTCTTTACCCGGCATCTTAAGGCATAGCCCTTCTCCTTTGGAACTCAAAGCGTGACCACAGGTAGGGATGTCACATTCTGTGTAAGAGAAAAGAGGTCTCTTGCCAAAGATGACTGAGCAGGAAGAGGACAGAAGTCTGGGTCCCTGATGGCTTTTCAGGGCCACAAAGTCAACCCCAGTCCAGCTCAATCTTCTGCATGTCATGCTGTACCAGAACAGGTGAAGCCAGTTCCCTTAGGGTGCTGTCATCTGGCTTCTGTGAAATCAGCCAGGGTTCCAAGTAGGGCAACAAACACATATATAAAGATGAGAAAAATCAACTGAAATCTGGACCGGGATCTAGTTCAAGCTTGTCACAACAAGATTTGTGGAGGTCCTTGAGCATGCTCGAGTGTCGTTAATTATTTGGAAAGGAAATTGACATCAGAGCTCACATCCTGCATGGCTATGAGCCAGGGCAATGTCAGAAAGCGGCTGGCTCTTTGTTCAACACGACTGTGTGACTCGGGTGTGTGTGTGTGTGTGTGTGTGTGTGTGTGTGTGTGTATGTGTGTGTGTGTGAGAGAGAGAGAGAGAGAGAGAGAGAGAGAGAAAGAGAGAGAGAGATCATTCTTCAGTCCTTGTGTACTCTCTCTCTTCTCTCTCTCTCTCTCTCTTTCTCCGTGGAGGTTTACAGTAGGAAACTGACCCCAGTAAGCAGACACTGGTTAATTCATATTTTTTCCTATTTTCCCCTTTAAATACAGTCACACTTGAGGTCTCGTGCCCCACCCCCCTCCACTTCCCATTGGACAAGATGGCTCTGAAGAAACTATCAAAGCTGATCAAAGGGTCGGCAGAGCAGAAAGCTCTCACCCCGGGACTCCACGGGCTGAGGCGGCTTCAGCACATCTGAAGTTGATTTGAGATTTTATTGAATGTCTCTCTTCCACTCCCCTTTTATGATTTTGGCAGCAGAGGTAATATAATCAAGCCCCTCTTGAAGCAGCTGTGCGAGCAACACCATCCCCCCCTTTAACTGGAGACAATAAAAAATTAATCTGAGCCCAACACAAATAAGTTTCTACAGAGACAATGAAACCCTCGGACGTTATCCTTTCTCTTCCACAGATGTCTGCTGCCCATCTTTATTTAACAAATCGTCTGTTGGGTTTTACAGCCCCCACCATGCACAGCACCTAGGGGGAGCTACCTTCCTGTCACCTGGCTAGTGAATGGTCTGTGGTATAAATGAATATAGATTACTCTTTCCTCCTTTTACCCCCGCCTCCTTTACACTCCTTGCGTAGCAAATCTCCATCTGATGCTTTTATGTGGCATTCGATCAGTGGGGAAAAAGCCTTTTCTGCTGGGGTACTAGCTCCTTAGTGTTTTTAACATCTGGCTTTATAAGAGATGGTGTAAAGAACACGCTTGCATCTGGATTTTACAGCAGCAGAGAAACAACAAATAATAAAGACCCTATGTCCAGGAGAAACTTCCTTTGTCTATCAAGTCACTGCTGGGTCCCGGCTTTCCTCTTCGATGGGGACCCACCATTGTTGATTTCCACACCCTGCTCAGCATCTCAGGACCACAGTGACAACTTCAGGGTGTGTCTAAATCCAGCTAAGGACTCCTGTCTCTGGAATGTTCCTCCCACAGAGCCTGTCACATGTTACTAATTTCAAAAAAACTTGACCGACTTTCGAACCTAATCCAAATGCCCTTTCCTGTCCCTGCTACAATGTCCCTCATTATCACTGGACGGCATATAGACCCTGAGGGTTCTGGTGCACACAGCACACAGTGACTGCTCGGCACAGAGGACTGTCTCAGTAAACATTCATCCAGTGAATGAAGGAGGTACAGGAGTTCACAGAAGAACCTGTGGATGTGATGTGGCTCCTTCTTGCTTTCACCTCAACTATCTGTTTTCAGCCTCAGTTTCCCAGAGAGACAGAGATACAGGCGCTCTCATCTTGCAGCTGAAAGTGATGGCCGTGAGGGTGGGCCAGGAGATGTGAAACCGATCTTTGTGTTCCCTAAATATTCATCGAGCTGAACTGGATTTCTAGGAGGGAGGTGCTAGAAGCAACATCAACAGCCTCAGCCCCAGGTTGGAGAGACAGCTCAGCACTTATGAGCAGTTTCTGTTCTAGGGCATTTCCTGGACTGGGCTGTCAGCACTCATGTGGGCAGTTTACAACAGCTCAGGACTCATTTCCAGGGAATCATCTTCTGACATCTATGGCTGCTAGACACAGGTATCATAATATATATGTGTATATATGTATACACACACATATATATTACATACATAATATATATATATATATATATATATATATATATATAACACACACTGAGGAATTTAGTGGAGAATAACACTTTAGTGGAGAATAACACCTGATTCCCCTAGCTTGCTAGCTGGTTTGGGTCAGGGTCCTTGCCTCCTCATTTTCTTTATTACTCCATGCATGTCTCAGTGGTTTGATGAGATGAATCATCAAAAGACAGCTATGGGAACACTTTACAAGCTGTAACATTCCATAAAAACAAGAGGGCCTTTTTTTCCTCTCATTTATTTTACTTTTCATCCATATGAGTATTTGCCTGCATGTGTATGTGTGCCATGTGCATGCAGTACCAGCAGAGGCCATAAGAGGGCGACAAATCCCCTAGAACTGAAGTTGCTCCATATAGTTGAGAGCTACCAATGTGAGTTTGGGAACCAAACCTGGATCATCTGGAATTCCAGCAAGCATTCTTAATTGCCGAGCCATCTCTCCAGCCTCTAAGACATGAGAGATTTTATGTGTTATATGTAAATGCTTTGGTTTGGAGTTTTCCTTAACAAAGTTTGTGCAGGCAACTCTGGTGTGCCTAAGCATTCCCTGTGAGTTCAGAACTGCTATAGACTAAGGCATTTGTCCCTATTTTTAGGTCTCTAAGGCTGACAGCAAGGTGTCTGAAGGGGCCAGGACCTTCTAGGAAAGTCAAATGGGAAGAAATGTGTCTCTAGGATGTTGTTGGCATTGAAGGGTTTCCATCCTTCAGCTGAACTGGCTGTTTTAGCTCCTTTGGTGCCGTTGGCTACAGACTGTCCACTCTTTGCCAGTCTGGCTGTGCCAACATGCAAGCCAGGAGGACAATGGGTTTCTAGCAATCCATAAGCAGTGTCTTTGTTGCCTAATCAGAGACAACACACTCAGTGATACTGATTAAAAGCAGCTCAGCTCACAATGAAGAGGGCAGGATTGCATAAGGCTAGGGACACCAGGTGGGGGTGAGGAGACCGAACCTTGACTTTCCTAATTATACTTTGCCGAACTTTCGAAACACACCAATTAAATGTTCTTGACAGCATCCTCGTGGAGAGGGAGACACCATCTCTCTCTTTGAGGCAAGGAAACTGTTACAAGGATTTCTCTGGGCTTCATACAAACGCTGGTGCTGACTTCACATTGTAGATCCTATCTCAACCATTCTACTCTGCTTAGACTTTTGTATTTTTTAAAAAATATTTATTTTATGCACATGAGTGTTTTTTCTATACGTATGAGCCTAGCCTTTAATGGCTGAGCCATCTCTTCAGCTCCCTGCACGTATGTATGTATGTATGAATGTTTACCATGTGCATGCAATACCTGTACAAGAGAGTATCAGATCTCGTAGAACTGGACCTAGAGATGGTTGTGAGTCTCCATGTGGGTGCTGGGAATTGAACTTAAGTCCACTGCAAAGGGCAGCAAGTGCTCTTAACCACCGAGCCATCTCTCCAGCCATCTGCTATTTTCTTATGAGACTGAGGCCCTCACAGCTTGGGGCTAATAAGACTGTGAGGCCCTTGGTGATGAGGATGGAGTTACTACAAAGAATAAGTACTTCATAGCAGTCAGTCAGGGTGCATACTGTTGGACTGACTGGCAGAAAAGCCACTAGGACAGATCTGCCTGATTTCAATCTTGGTGTTTTGAGGCAGGGTCTACCTTTATAGCTCAGGATGGCCTTAAACCCAAGATCCTCCTGCCTCTGCTTTTCTGAATGCTGGGATTGTAGGTGTGTACCACACAACCTACATTTTTACTTGGCTTGATCGGACAACAGGGTAACAGGTTCCCTGCCTTTGATTTTCCGGTCTCTAGCACTGAGAAACAAATGTCTATTTCTCCAGCAATTCAGTGGAAGGTATTAGAAAATGTAACCTCCTCTGAACTTCTGCTAATATTCAGTACCATGAGTTTTTTTGGTCTATAAATATTTCATCTTATTTTTCTCATTTTATTAGTTCTTTCAGAATTTTATACAATGTACTTTGATCATATCCACCCATTTCTTTAATCTCTTCTATATCTGCTCTCCCTTCCCTACCCACCCAACCTTGCTCCCTCCAAAAAAAGTCCTAACATTGACTACAGTATGTGCTATCCGAATACTCTTAGATATGCGGTCTCCACTGGAGCATGGTCAAACCAGCAGGGGCCACACCACTGAGGGAAACTGACCTTCCTTCTCCTGGTAGCTATCTATTGACAATAACTCCTTAGCTTGTAGATGGGAATTTGTGTCCACCACAGTAATAGCACACCCATTTTAGAGAATGTATGACATTTAATAGTGACTGTCAATTTGATAGAATCTAAATGTACCCAGAGATCAATGTTTGGGCACGACTAAGGAAGTCTCTAGATTTAGTTCGCATAACCTGTGGGGTGGCAGCATCCCATGAACTACACAAAAAAGAGAAAGTGAGCTGAGCACCAGGATTTGTCTCTTTCTGCTTTGAGACTGCAGATGTAATATGACCACCTAACCCTATCACCCCAGCCAGGGCTTCCCCTGCCTCAGTGACTTGCCCACCATGATGGACTGTACCCACTGGGAGCCAGAATCTTCCTGAAGTTGCTTCCGTCTAGCGTTTCATCCTAGTAATGAGTTAAGTGACCTTTATGAGTAGGGAACCTGGGGCGTTAATAGCGACCATTTTAAAGCCATAGAGAACCAGGATCTTGTGCCATCACCTCCTGCCTGGCCCAGGACACAACATATGCCAGGAAGGCAGTGGATACTTTGCAAAGAGAGGGTGTCTGAGGACTGCAAAGCAGCCCTTGTCAGTGTTGCTAGGAGCACAGACAAGCTCTTGGTCCTGGGGCCACAAGCAGCCCAATCAGACAATTTCCTCTAGTGCTGGCTGCTACTGCCAAGCCAAGGGCTCAAAATCTTTGGAAAAAATCCATCTGTCTTTTGCAGTTGACTCCTTCCCTTTTTCAGTTCCTCCCGTAGGTACCTGTGGCATGCATTTATGTATGCATGCATGGTTTGTTTTTGCATATATGTCATGGCATGGTTGCATATGATGGCTTATGGTTGAGATCAAGAATCATCCTTCATTATGCTTCTATGTTATTCATTGAGGCAGGGTCTCTCAGACAAACTCAGAACTCATAGATATGGCTCATCTTGCTAGCTAACTTGCTCTAGAGAAACCCCTCCCTCCAGTTTCCATCTTCTGAGGCTGGAATTACAGGTGGGATGCCGTGCTCACCCATCCAGCATGTACATGGGTTTCTTGGGGATCCTAACTCTGGTCCTCACATTTGTATAGCAAGAACTTTAACTGTGAAACCATCTCCTCTGCTTGCCCTCATGCCCATCACTGACATCTTAAGAGCGCTCAGTGGACTCCCTAGACTCTGATCTCACATTCAGTTCCTTGAAATCGTCTACCTCACAGTACCCATTGTCAACATTTAGACTCCATATTATTATTAGAACCCTCTTGTGAAACACACCATAAGCTGCCACTCCTTTGTTCTGTGTTCTTGATGGCTTGGAATGTAACAATCAAATATCAAGGCTGACATCTCCTAGCCTCTCTTGCAGCAAGGTGTGGCTGTGGGCATGTTCTGGCTCATGAGAACTGACAGGTGCAAATTCAATGTCCCTTAAGTAGAAGAGGAGGCAGGCTTCCTGCTTCTGCACTGGTAATCCCAGTGGCTGGAATTCTCAGTGTGGGTAAGCCATTGTGGGTGGAGGTGAGCATAGCTACATTTGGGGGGTGATGGAGGAACAATGTGGAAGGACTTGGAGCACTCAGCATCTTTGCAGAATAGAGCTGCCATGAGAATGTAGGCATTAGAACTTGAGAGAAAGAGGCTTGACCCTCTGTGACAGAAACATTCCGTTTTATCAGAATGTACCTCTATCTGTATAGTGAGTACCTTGGTCTTTGATAACTGTGTGCCCGTGTGGGGAGTTTGAGCACATGGCCCCAGCAGCCCATGAAGGACCAGAGTGACTTGCCTTTATCCTTACTTAAGCATCATTGTCTCTTCCCAAGGTAGAAAATTAAGGGCATGATAGATGAGTTGTCTCTGCCATTTAGCTGGCCTAATTTATACACCGCTGGTGAGAAAATGCTGCACTTGAGACAGAACAAGCAGAATAGTAAGGACCACTTACGAAGAATTAATGTGATATTGGGAACAGAAAGGAAAGAGTTATTCAGCTACCTGGGAAAGGCACGGATGCCTTTGCAACACAACCTGTCACTCTTGTCTTTGAGAAGAGTGTGAGGTCTGGGGGACCAATTCAAAGCTATTAAAATAACCTCGCCGCAGGAAGCGTGTCTTCCCACACTGCTTTTATTATGCCATTTGGATGTGTTGTTAGCTTTTCTTCTGAGCAAAGACTCAAAGCATTTACCACCTTAGGGAACCTGGGTGCCACTTTAGAAGGCTTGGCGTTAAGGTGACATGGCCAGAGTGTATGGTGATTAAGAAGTGAGTGCCTGGGGTCCTTGATCTGTGGTCAGTAGACTCTGAGGAATATAGAGAACAGAAGGTCATATACATTGGTCTTTACATTGGCTTGTTGTCATGTCTAAGTGGCCAGCCACATATGCCGGTGTCATCTCCATTTCTGTTCTCTAGACATTTGCCTGTAAGATGTTGAACAAAAGCATGATGGTGGCTCCATCCTGCTGATGATGTTGCAAAGGTTTTGTGTTAGGATGGAGATAAGTGCCCTTCCCCATAGTGAAGCACTCCCCTCCCCTGCTTCTGCCTGGCTAATGCTGACTTTTGGATCATGTCAGCAGAGAAACCCTCCTAGTGGATCCTGAGTGCTAGAGCACAGGACGCCCTCTACTGGTTCCTGAGTACATGACAGCAGAAGCATAGCTGCAGAGGTCATTGTGGAAAGAAGCCAAACTACACTGGATTTGTGGCAAGAACAGATTCTCTTTAATCCACATCCCTTTAAACAAAAACTTGTTTGCAAGCAATTGACCCTATTTAAGTGATATGCTCCTCTGTGGGACTTAATAACTACACACCATTTCTCTATTGAACTTGCTTATCCAATCACTTTTTATATTTCTAAAGACGTGAGGGTTGGCGTGCATGTCGATCATATGAGCTTTGATATTTTCAGGATTTGCCAGACACCCTATTTGATAAATGAATGCTGATATAAAGATTCTGGCCTCACTCTGAGATTTTCATATAAAGCCAGTCAAATGAAAGCCCCTTCCTATGAGGATCTAACACATTCAAAATCAGCAAAAGAAGACTTTTTATGTTTGGGGGAATAGCTATATCCTCACAAGCTTCTGAGTCCTATGGGATGGAAAATAAAGATGATAGAGGTCTGCACATTCTGTGACAAATAAGTTTCAAGGTTGACAAAGCTGTACAGCTTTTGCTGACTGAAATAATATTTTAATAGCATGTCTGAATGTCCTACAGAGTCCATTGGCTCCATCAAATTCTAACTGATGGCTGGGGTGATGGCTCTGTCCAGAAAGTGTTTTGTGTGCAAGTATAGGTACCTGTGTCAATCCACCCAGAATCCACATGAAACAAAACAAAATAAAAATAGGTCTCAGCAGTGTATTCTTTTAATCTCAGTCCTGGAGAAGATGATACAAGACAAAATCTATATCTGAGCAGCTACTAAAATTCACTTGGGTCAAGAGTTAAGGACCACCTAGGGGCCAGGAGATAGTTCTATATGTGTATGCACAAGCTGGGAAGGTCTGATGGGGCAAGTTGCCCTATGAGGGACATTAAGGAGACAAGGCCTATGTAGGTTACTAGGGATAGGTCCTTGAAGGAAAAAGGTCTGTCCTGGCTCTGCTCTCACCCTTTCTTCTTGTCTGTCATGACTCAAGGTGCCTGGGCCACAAGCATGCACCAAAATCTCTGCCATGCCTTCTCTGGTATGATGGACTCAGACCTCCAGAAGCCAGGAACCCAAGGAGCTTTTTCCCCTCTGCATTTGGGTCTGTCAAATTCTGTGGTCATGTGAGAGGAAAGCAACACATGGCCTCAGGTGAGAACTTGCCCTGGGGGCCCAGGTAAGCCAGTGTCTAAAAGGAACCAATCAGTTCTGAAATGCTCTGCACAACAGAGCTGGAACAGCTCTTCCCTAAAATTAATTACAAATGAGACAAAGAAGACCTTGACCGCTTGATAACTGGACACAGGTCAGCTCAGTTCAGATGCCGAGAGGGACCAACAGAATACCTTGTTAGTGTTCACAGGGAGCCACCTGCTAGGCTGAGGCAGGAGTGGAGAGAATCACTGTTCCATTCGAGGGTTTGGGCCATGCAACTGGCCCAAAAAGTCAGTTCAACAAAGCCACTGACTTCTGGGCCTTGGCATAAGAAGATACACCCAATAGTATCTCTTCCTGAAGTAGTGGGAAGATGGGAAGTGGGGGGCAGGCAAAGCAGAGGCACCAGGCCATTAATATCAGTGAGTTTGGTCAAAATGTAACCCTTCTGAATTGTTGGAGTCTCAGGTATGTATTACTGTGTTCCACCACCCCCCCTACACTAGTAGAATAAAACTAAAGCAATCATTCCATTGTCTCATGGTTTAAGTGAATCTGAAATTCTAGAAAGATTTATCTAGGTTGTTTTGGGAGTAGTTTTAGGTTTTTCCTCCCTCTGCCACCAACCCCTGCCACTGTCTTGCTCCAGACAGAGCAAGGGCTGAAGGAATAATTGGTGAACTATTGGGATATCATTTCTTCCTTTAAAAAGCTCAGAGTTTCTCCTGGGGTCTGCTCATAGTGTATGGCTGGACTTCCTCCCAACATGGAGGCCTCAGGGTGATTGGATGCCTAGATGTGGGCTTAAGGTTCTTTTATAGCCCAGCTTCAAAAGTCATATGGTGTCACTTCTCTGGAGAACTATTAGCCAAACAGAGACCTATTGAGTTCCAGTGGGAGGGGACCAGATAGCGCTCCTAGTGAAGAGATAAAAGGTTCATGACCTGGTGACAGGGAGGATACATACTTCACAAAACTGCAGCCAACCAATGACCTTAAAGTCACTATGAAGCTGAGGATGTTCTACCTGATCTTTCAACTTCTACCTTCCAAGTATGGAAATCATAGGCATGCGCCATAATGCCCTGTTTATGCCTGGTGCATGCGAAGCCAGCTCTCCACCCACTCAGTCACACCCTCAAGCTTGTCATTCAAAAGCAGGCCGCACTAACACTCCGTGCTCAGAGGCAACAGTGACTGTGTCCCAGGCTTCCCACATTGTGAGTTGCACAGGTACCAGGCCATGAGTACTGGCTTCAGTCCTCAGTATCTCTATAGACATATCCAATTTAATTGGGGGTGGGGAACTAATTTCCTTTACTATAGTGAGTCTTGCCCAGTCAATGAACCATGCATGGGGCTTGTCCAACACCAACCTTTGAGAAATCCCTGTGCTCCCTTCAGATATCAGTCTGAGAGGTAGACTGGCCATGCAAAAACTATGACTCCTCAATGGCAAGTCTCCACTTCTCCCAGCTCCCACACTCAGGTGTCTCTAGCAAATCCTCTTGAAAGATTTAATCTCTGCAAATAACAGGGGCACATCAATGCCCTCCACCATGCTAGCCTTCCATTTTGTACCAAATCTCTCCAGAGTTCAGAAAGCAGATTACACATTACACAGCTTGTACATCCACATGTGCACTTGCTTTGAAGGTCCACATGATTGGCTATAGACACTTGGAAGTGCTAGGGGCACATTTCTTTTTTTGAAAGCCCAAGATGTACCCACATGCCACTGAGACATAGATATTAATATGTGATTGTTTGCTGTTTCTGAGAGAGGACACAGGGCTGACAATTTTCCTCAGGAGAAATCACACTATCTTACTATATCATTCCCTAAGCTACGGTTTTCAGTAAGCAGACTTGCACTCACTCATACTCCAGCATCCTTTAAAAAAATAAACCAAAATACAAATAACCTCCTACAGCTAGCTTTAAGGCAGACAATTGAGACTGCTTAAATGAATGCTAATGGGTATTTTACTTACCATTTTCAATGATTTTTGATTTCTGAAAAGCCTTTCTCGTTTATTACCTGCCTGATTTACACCATTCCACTGTAGCATATAGTCCCTGAAGCTTTGTGTTCTCGAATTAAGGGGATGGGGTGCCAGCAGCTGCTGCTGATGGAGGAAGAGGAGAGAAGAACAACGGATTTTAGACTGTGTCCCATGTAGGCACACGGATCTCAGAAGGTCTACCCCGAGATCACCTGAGAACTTAGCTGACCTGTCACTCAACACAAGAAAGGCAGGTGGGAAGAGTCTGCTCCATGCATGGCCCAGTGCCACTGGTATGCAAATAAAACTGTAGGTGGCTAGAGAAGAGACCACACATATTTACATTTCTGCTGGAAACAAAGGGTCTGGACTGCTGTATGGTTTGTTCTGTTTAGGGAGGATCCTGTGGTGAAAAATAAACGTGGCTCAACCTTCAAAGCTTCTGGCCTCATTTTGTAAGTCCCTTGCTTGGAAAGAGGAAGGAGTCTTGTTCCAGGATGACTTTTCATGGCAGTCTCTCTCTACTTGGAAGTTACAGATAATCAACTTCCTGAAGAAAACAGGCTCTATTGTAGCAGAAGCCTGGCTGGCAGCTTTTGCATAGAGCTTACTGACTGCAGAATCATCTTCTTGAACAATGAGCCTTTTGTTGAACCTGCTTGGTGATTTTAAAACTGTGAACTGCTGGGTTGAGGCACTTACCTGTAATTCCAACCCTCAGGAGGCAGAAGAAAAGTTTCAGGACAGCAGGACAGCACAAGGCAGACACACAGACACACAATGAGTCCAGGCCACAGTCTGGGCTACTTGACTAGATAATGACTCCCCTACCCCCAAAAAAGCAAATGTTTATAGATTTGATATGACGATGTGAGTTTTCAGCAGCCCTAGAAAAGCCTGGCACCTCTGGTCACACAGGGCACCATGCAATCCCATCTGTGAGGCTCTAGAAACTGAAAGGTCACACTCTGTTTAGGCACATGCGTCCAGTCTCCCTTTGCAATGTTCCCAGAGCGGGAGCAGGTATGTTCTACCCGCCTCCAGTAGGACACTGGCCTCTCTGGTCTTAAGATACCTGTCCATGGTTCTGAAGTTCCTAGCACATGCATGCTTTTTTTGTGCTGACCCCTCTTTCCATTTCTGCAACCTAGATTCACATGACAGCAGCTGTGAGACATATCTCAAATGACCCTATTTCAAAAAAGAGATTGCCATTCCTGATGAGGATGAAACCCTGCAGATGAAACGTGTCCCTTTTGGATTCTCTTGGGTTCTCTGGGCTATTCTGGAACAAGTCTGGAACATCCACATCATCAGAACCCTTGCCTGTTTCTCTCAACATATTCTCAGCTCCCAGCCTCTTCCTTTAGCTTTATTCTACTCAGACTTGGCCACTAAGCTTGGGCTTTGCCTTCCCAAATTCATTTCATTCATATTCATATTCATATTCATTCATTCATTCATTCATTCATTTTCTCTCTCTTTCTCTTGGCAAGCATGTGGCCTTCTGCAGCTAGTGTTATCAAATTGGACTGCAATACAGTTTTTTATATATTATTAATTTTTTATAAAGGAGTCACCTCTTTTAAGATTTCTTTATTTAGTTAGTTTTATTTATTTATTGAGACAGGGTTTATTTGTGTAGTACCCCTGGCTGTCCTGGAACTCACTGTGTAGACCAGGCTGGCCTTGAACTGGCAGAAATCCATCTGCCTCTGCCACCAAAGGGCTGGGATTAAAGGCATATGCATTACCACTGCCCAGTTAAAATTTATCTGTTTTTTAAAATTATGTGTATATGTATGCTATTAAGTGCACACTAAAGCAGCTGCCCTGTGGGTGCTGGGAATCCAACTCTGGTCTTCTGCAAGAGAAGCAAATACTTTCAACCACCAAGCCATTTCTCTGGCCCTCATTTTTACATTTTGATTGTATTTGCATTGGCTTCTTTTAAATTATGCAACTGAGGAGTCCCCTTCTCCAATCATTTGTATATATTAAAGCTATTTTTGAAAGAAAGCACTTTCAGTTACTGACTCATCCATTCCATTTGGGTGCCTGCTCCTTCTAAGCACCTTTCACTCTTTATCTACCTGCTTGATCAGGTGACTTTGGTTCTAGAGACTGTCAGAAAGACTTAGTGAAACAATGTGTACATTTTGTAAAATGCCAGACCTCAGGGACTACATGGGGGCCTGTCCTGCCTGCTGCTGAATGCTAAGAAATACACAGAGTGTTTCTGTTGCTCCAGTGTGTGCTTTTAAGGCAGTGTGCTTGCTTGGGAGACTAACGCTTTTAACAGTAATTCTTGAACAGCTGAGTCTAAAAGGAAACTCCTAAGTGCAGAAGCGAGCTGTGTTATGTCAAGGTATTTGACTGGGAACAAGTGCTGGGCTTGGCCAGGATTCCTGCAGCTGGCAATTGTGACCCATTCCATGTGCCAGCTGGATCATGACTTCAGGGGTTACATCTTCCAGCCACTGGAGCCCATTCATTTTAGGGAATGCCCACCGGTTTAAGAACAATCTTATGCTTGGGCATGTCCCCCTAAAGAATAGACTTATAAAGCAAGGCTTGAGAAATGCTTGAGGCTGAAGCCCTCTTTAAATGAAAAATCCACACTGGAGTCCAGGGATGATAGCTCACCTCTTTCTTTCTGCTACCTGGAGGTCATTCTTCCAGGTCAGAGAAAGCACTTGCCTCATTGATCCCCAGCTGCTTAGGCAGGACTGTCCTGGACACTGAGATCTGAACTAAAACTTAGAAGGGAAATGAGAGATGAAAGGTAAACGCAGGATGTTTCTTAAGGAAGGAATGCAGAGAGGGCTGGGAGAGTGAGTCCTGATTCAGGTCCACTGCTGTCTGCTCAACCCCACATCTCTTTTCTTTCCCTCAAGTCACACAGAGGCCTGACTCACTTAGAATCCTGATTTGGACCGAGCATTAATCGCTATGTTGACCTTCACACTCTAAGTATGAAAAGTTCTCTTAGAGGCTGTTAACTGACTTTGCCTGAGAGCAGAGATGTTTAGGATGCTTAAAAGGGGGTGGGGAAGGATCCACAAAATAAAGAGGATGGCTTATCCTCCTCCTGGGTCTGAGAGATTCTAGCAAATGGCTTTGGTCCCTGAATCCCACAGTTCTTTGGGGGAGGTTTTGGGCTAGGGGAGACAGTGCTCTTTACTGTCTTTTGAGTTTTCCTAAGCAAGCTTTCTCTCCCAACTTTCTGTCTGAGTGGTCACTCCCCTAGGGGAGGCAAGGGCTCTTCTAATCCTGAGTCTCAGGCTGAGTTTTCTAGAGGCAAATTCTGGGATGGGGAGTCTTTTGAAAGAGGTGAATTAAGGAAAGTTTTTTTTTTTTTTTTTATTTTCCCTCTGTGAGAAAATGGGATGCAAGAGAGAAGAAAATGGCCTCAACACAGAAAAGAGATCCAGCAGGCACCATTTCTAAAGACTTAACTTTCAGCCCACTTCTGTGGTGAGCTTGCACGAGTCCTGCAGAATTCAGTATTGCCTAAGTACTGGAGACAGAACTGGCCTTCCACACTTCACACCTGACTTAACAGGTAAGGGCACCCAAGGAAGACAAATCCACAGTAGCATCCTTCCAGTGACCTGCAAGAGTGGGCCGAAGGGACCCTTCAGCCTAGAGCCCAGTCAAAGTGCTGCAGGACGTGAGGGCAACTTCAATGCTGGGGACTAGACTGTGACCCCCTGTTCACATACTAAGGCCTCTACCCTGCTGTGACTGTATCTGGAAACCGAATATTTATGAAAGCTAAGTGTAAAAGTCTAAATGAGCACCTGGGAGGTCCACAACCTGATGAAAGTGGATTAATTAAATCTAATTCTGACTTACAATGGGCTCTCACCATAGAGCCCTGCTGTAGAGGTGACTGGATGTGCAGAGAACATGGAAGGAGTGTCACTGAGTTACTAATAATAACCCTCCTTCACCCACACACCACCAAATCTCATCATAAGTGTATATGGCCTATCACATGCCAGTATATTGGGTTCATATTTGGGACAGGTTCCCAGTGTTTCTTTCTCTCTCTGAGTAGATGTCAGAGTACAACTTGTAACGTGTGTGTGTGTGTGTGTGTGTGTGTGTGTGTGTGTGTGTGTATCTCTTCTTTTCTTCTACCATATAAGTTCTGAGGATTAAACTTAGGTCATCAAGCTTCTTCTTCTCCGCCTCCTCCTTTTCTTCTTCTTTTTCTTCTAAGCATGGGGCTCTTACTGGTGTGTGGGCTCTCTAATTAGTCTAGGCTGACTGGCCAGGAAGCTCTGGGATTATAGGTGCAGGCCACCGTGCCCAAATCCTCATGCTTACACAGCAAGCACTCTGCTGATGGGTCGCTCCTTAGCCCCAGCAGCCCCAGCAAATCCTCTTTTATGAGCCAGAACTCTGGGATGCGACTGAGATCTAGAAACTCAGCTGCAGCTTCCAGGCCTCCAATGGGCAGCTCTCCTAATTGCTGACACTCACAGGGGACATCTCAAGAGCCAAAGACAAGGCTGCAAAGCACTCCCAGCTTCTCCAACTGCCTCCAGCCAGTGTCCCACTAAAAGGCTCCTATAGGCAGCCACAAATCACGAAGATGGGGGGATTCTGTGCCAACAGGATCCTCAGATAATTGACTGAATTTGTCCTTGAAGCAAGAATGTTGGCACACATGTTCCGATGAGGGTTGTCTGCTTTTGCAGGGCTAGGGAGGCCAGCTCCTGTGCTCAGGGCTGCATTAGGATGGGAGAGCTTTTCTTGTCTGTCTTCCTCAGAAGTCAAGGAAGCTTCATTGGTAGGGTCTGTAGATGCTGAAGCAGATGGCCTGAGGCCACACCCCTGATCCAGGTCCCCTTGCAGCATTTCAGTGACTCAGGACTATAAGGGTATTGAAGGCTCTTTGCTGTCAGTGTCAGTTCACAGACAAATCTCTGTGAATGCTAACTATGCTACCTTGAAAGGTAAGCAGCTTTGCAGGTAAAGTGAACTAAAGGCTTTGAGCTGGGTTGAAAGGGGTGGGGGTGGGGTTTTAACCTGGATCATTCCATGGGGATCTGATGATATCATGGAGTGCTTGGAGGTCAAAGTAGGAGGCAGGGGACTTGGAGACATGTGTATAGACAAGTGTTTCCTGAAGCTTAGAAAAGAGATGACTGGCTGAGGCTGGCTCTGTAGGTGAGGGTCAGCCACAAGCTAGGAAATAGGATGGCTGACTCCAGAGAACAAGGTACGGGACTGTCCCTAAATCCCTACAGCCCTGCTGACCATCTGTATCAATTCTCAATAAAACTCCTTGTATTCTGACCTCAAAAACTTTTAGATGATAAACTTATGTCATTTTAAGGCCTTGCATCTGTTGTGACTTTTTATAGCCACAAGGAATGAACACAAAGACCCAGGGCCAGGTAGAGACAGAATGGATGACAGAACTCTATCTTCTCACCTCCTAAAAGGCTTGTCCACATGCTCATCTGATGGAGGAATTTTCTCCATTGAAGTTCTCTCTTCTCAGATGATTCTGACCCTGGCTTGTGTCAAGTTGACAAAAAAGTTTAACCAGGACAAGCATCTAAGAGCAGAGACAAGGATCCTTCCCTGCATGACCCTTCATCATTCACGTGATGCTTGAGACCCTGAACAACACTTGGATGGGTGTCTGCTTTGAGAGCGGAAGCAGAAGATTCGGGTAAGAGTATGCAGATACACAGAGGCTATAATGGTATGCTGTTGGGGTTAGGGGTGTAGCTCAGCACAAGAGTCTAAGTTCTGTCCCTACGGATCATGGAAAAAGGGCTGGTATGTGGCATGTGCATATAATCTCAGCACTGGGGATAAGGAGATAGGATGATTCCTGGGACTCACTGTCCAGATAACTACTTGGCCAGTGAGCAACCCTTTCTCAAACAAGGTGGTGGACGGTTACCCAGGAAACAAGAACCAAGGTCAAATTTTGGACAAACACACACACACACACACACACACACACACATACACACACACACTTTTGAAAAGTCATATTGTTTTAAGGTCTGAGTCCTTGGATGATTTGTTGTGCAGTTACAGACAAATCTGATGCTTCATGTGAGCTGTGGAGAATTGGCCCAAGAGCGCCACACACTCTGGGCACCTGGGATCAGGTGTGGTCTTTACTCAGTGGTTCCCACCCAATATGGAGTAGAAAATTTTTCAGAGATTTTTGAGGGTCCAAGTGAGTAATGAGTGTGAAATGAAACATATATTAGTGTTGCACAGATAACGTGGCTCTCCATCAGCAGAGCCAGGTCCTTGTGTGTAGCCCAGCAGTGTGTGCCAGGCCCTTGCTGTATAAATATCATCCCTATGGCTGAGCGCCTGCTATTATGAGGTCTTGGCTGTCACAATCTGGGATGAGTATTTGAAGACACTGATGATATTGGTCCTTCCATAGCAAGTGTGCTGAAGGAGGTGAATCACCCTTTCAGACATCACTTAGGGAAACAAAGCAGGCATGAATAGCCAGGTTCCCTTCACTACATATACCTGCTTGTGACCACCCTGAGTCTAGTTGGTAACAGTACACCTACCTGCCTAGAATATAAAGACTTTCTAAAAGGGGTGTGTGTATGTGTGTGAAGAGATGGATCAGTTGTTAAAACTGTTCTTTCAGAGAACCTGACATACACTTGATGCCTCAAAATCACCTGTAACTACAGTTCCAGGGAGATCCAAGACACTTTTCTGGCCTTTGTGGGTACCAGGCAAACATGGTACACATGCACCCCCCCAACAACTTAAAAAATAATTAATAGGTGGTTATAAACCACCATGTGGTTGCTGGGATTTGAACTCAGGACCTCCGGAAGAACAGTCAGTGCTCTTAACCTCTGAGCCATCTCTCCAGCCCCCCCAAAATAATTTAAAACAAAAGAAAATCCTTCTGAAGGATCAAACCATGCACCCCTCTAGGAACACACCAGCCTTCATCTCAAGTTCTGTGAAGCCCCATTATAGCTGGAAATTTTCCTATGTTCCACATCCCCTTGGTCCCAAATAAACACACAGAGGCTTATAGTAATTACAAACTGGACCATAGCTCAGGCTGTTACTAGCTAGCATCTTTTACTAGAAGTTAACCAATTTCTATTGATCTATATATTGTCATGTGGCAAGCGGCTTACCAGTATAGTCATATCCTATTTCTTGGGTGGCTGGGTCAAGTCACCCAGGCTCCGCCCTTCTTTTCCTGTATTTCTGTTTGGATTTCCCGCTTGTGTATAAGTTATCTTACCATAGGCCAAAACCAACTTCTTTATGAATATGTAGCAACACATATTCACAGCATTTCGAAAGACATCCCACATCACTCCAGCACACACATGGCTGACCACATAGCTTTTCAGAGTTTCCAGAAAACATCTCATCTCCTTTTCAAGGATTCTCAGTCTGTGCCAGATGCAAAGAACTATTTACATGTGTAAGTTCACTATCTGTTAATTAACATGTCTGCTTTCATTTTCGTAATTGTCTGTGGTAATTAGATTTTACATGAAACCAATTGGGAAGGCTTAATTTGCCCTCTGACACCCGCTCCCCACTAACTAAGGGCCCTGGTGCACATTTTGTTTCTGGCTATGTTTATTTATTTTTTTATAAGGTCAAAGACTGAGACTCTGAGATATGCTCAAAATTCTTCCATGGGCCACCATGGAGATGGCTAGAGGAGAAGCCAAGAGCTATTCAGCATGACAGTTTTTCATGGTTGGGTGTTAAGGGGCGGGGCTGAAGAGCATCCCATGGACGCAATAATAGGGTGCCCATAAGGTGAAGTAGTTTCGATTAATGGCAGCATTTTAAGGGTCAATTAAGATATGTCCCATAACTTAACCTTTCTTTTCTATATCAGAATTCCTTCAGTAAATCACGCAGAGAGAAGAGGTGTAGAAAGCCTTAACAAGGAAACACACTTCTGACAGAAAAAAAAGAAGCAAAATGAAAATGACTACTCATTTCCTTGTGTGTCTACAAGGAAAAAAAAATCATATAGTACTCCATTCATATGTACAATTAGCACTTGCCATTTAAAAACTCAAACATAGACATTGGCAATGCCAGCTGTGTTGAAATCGACCTGTGGACAGCTCACAGGAATCTGTCAACTACTGTGGCTGTGTTTTACTGACCTAAGCAAAAACAGAATGTGTCAGAGAAACAACTGGGATGCCAAATTTAGAAGGGTTTTCAATTTTTAATAAAGGAACTCTATGTCACTCAGGTTGGCAAAGCGATTCTTTTGTTGAGCGATTGCATGCAAGCCAGCACAGAGAAGCCAAGCTCTATCCTAGCTAGAAAGGATACAAGTTGGCCTGAACATCCCCTAAAGGGATATTTGAGTCCTTACTGAATGCTATCAGCCTCTCTATTAATTTGAACCACTGATCTAGGTGCCTCAAACCTGCAAACAATCTTGGTTATCAAAAACACAGAATGTTTACATGCATTAAGTTGAAGACTTATGGTAAAATATTATGTAGCCATTAGCATTGCTTTTAAGAAGTACTTAAAGCCAAAATGAAATGTCTCTTATGTAAATGAAAACAAAACCATCTCAAAATTCTAAGTGGACATTATGACCCTAACCAACTAAGACAAATAACTTACTATGGATATTCTGTATATGGAGATTGTATATACAAGACCCTGGAAAGAGATGAACCCATATTTTAGCAGTGGGTAACAGGATGCCTTCAGATGACTGAGTTTTGTTTTCCAAAACAGCAGGTGTTTTGGAAACAGCCATAAAACAACTGTCTCCAGGGGTAATCTACAGTATCTATGGAGAGTCTCATGCACCTACTCTTAGTACCACAGTCCTGTGTGCAGGACTGAGCATTTTGACACAGCATTCTCTGACAACTCACAGAAATGAGTTCCGGTGACAAAGTTAGGGTGATGTCATTTCTGTCCCAATGCTCAAAGAGCACAAGGCTGGAATCTACACATGCTGACATGTATTGTTGTCCATTTGGAACACCAGTGGACATTAGGTCCTGGGTTTAATATTTGGGTTAGCAATGGTGAAGACAAAGTCAGACACAACTGGATGCAAAATTAGAGTGCCCTGGAGGGGCTACTTACCTATTGCGTGCCCCAGGGCCCAGGCGTTGGCAGGCCACAGAGGTGGTGGTATGCTTCCCTCCATTGCCCACCTCCTGCCTCACATCCCACTGCCGAGGCTCACTGGTCTGTGCGGTCAGAATGTTCACCCCCTTCTTCACCTTGGCTCTGTGGATGGAGGGGGTGAGAAAGAGTCACAGTGTCAAGCTTGAGCTTTTAGAAGTGTTGGGCCTCACTCAGCTGCCACCATCAGCGTCCTTGGGGTGATGGCCTTGCTGGGACCACACATGGAGGTGGAAGGGAAGCCCTCTCCCAAGGCTGGGAAATCATGGAACCTGCTGGAACATACTGGGACATTGCCTCGACCACACAAGAAAGTTTTGCATGATTCTAGTATGTAGATCTACTAAGAAGGTTAAAAAAATACTGGTAATAAGTTTATGTATGGGCAAGTACACATGAATGCAGTGCCCAGGGAGACCAGAAGAAGGCATCAAGTTCCTGGAAGCTGGAGTTATAGGTGCTCATGAGCCACCATGTAGGTGCTGAAAATTGAACCCAGATCCTCTGCAAGAGTAGCCAGTGCTCTTGACCACCAAGCTATTTCTCTAGCCCCTAAGCATGGAGTTTAAAGACTTGGGTAAGAAATAAAAACAAAGTGAATGAAAATACAAGAGGGAATAATTCAGAAAGTAACATGGGCATTTTAACTTGTGAAAATAGGGTTGGGGAGTTGGGGGGAAACCCAGGGGGATTGCTTATAAAAGAGTTCACAAACTTCTGAAGGAGCATGCATTTTCTGACTAGAAGAGACAAGTAGACTGTATGCACATTAGGCTATAACAAGCCACATGGTCAATCCACATGGACCAATTCAAACAGCTCAGTCCATATAAACAGGAGGTGCACAGAGGGGAGCTATAGAGGAAACACTTGTCCTGGGTAGCTTTAACTGTCAACTGGAAACAGCCTGAAGTCATCCAAGAGCCTCCGTTGTGAAACTTGAAGAATTGCATTGACCTGTAGGCATATCTGGGGAGACTGTGCTTATTAATTGGTTCAGGAGAGCCCAGCCCACTGTGGACGGACCTGCAAAGGTGTTCCTGAATTATGTAAGAAAACTAGCTGTGCATGAGTCTACCAGCCCAAAGCCAGCATCATCCTCCATGATTCCTCCCCTGCTTCTTTGTCTGTGAATTGAGTACCTTGGTCAGAGGCAATGCTGTATGGAATGGCAAACTGGGCTGACATCAAGAGATTTAAGATTGTTAGTCACATAATCCCCACCCCCAAAAGTTGCTTTTGGTCAAAATGTTTTGTCACAGACACAGAAGTGAAGACTAAAAGTCAAGCAACAGTGTGGAGCTGGAGGCCACGACAGTCTCATGGAAGGGCCTGGAACAATATAAGCAGAAGTGACTTTCGATCTGAGCTCTATGCCCAGTCTAATTATAGATTCGTACATTAGAGTCTTCAAAACATTTATTCTCTAAGTTCAAGCTTAGAAGACCACACTGGGGGTGCTCCATCCAGCCAGGGAGGAAGTGGTGGGATACAGGGAACAAGGTCTAGACTTCAACAGAGAGAGACAGGCACCCAGGGCCCAGTTCAGGGAAAGCCTAGGAGACTCCTGGCAACAATGCTGTATCTATTTACTCCAGATAGGGTACCCATGACAAAGAAAAAACTCATGTGCCAGTGAGCTTATTGGGGTGACTGACAGGCACATGGAAGACTCAAAGGCAGCTGCAAAGACCACCCCAACAACCTCCCAGTGAGTGTGATGACTTCTTATGAGGGCTGTACCCTGAGGAAAGCTCTCTGCTCAATTTACAGGCATTTCCTCCGGATAATCTCTTTTTCTCAGACATTGTTACTGCTCTAGCATCAGACCCCAAGTTCATTTCCCAGCACTTAAGTGGTAGCTCATAACTAGTTGTAATTCTAGTTCTAGGGAATACAGCAGGTACCTGTATACAGCACACACACACACACACACACACACACACACACACACACACACACACACACACACATTTTAAGTTTCATATTAAATCAATGTGTTAAGCACACTTAGTACAAGGAGATAAGGGCACATTTGACAGGCAATATTTAAAGGTACATTATTATGGGCATCTCTACCTTTTCTATGAGAGAAATTGACACTTTGGGGTGTCCATGGCCCTGGTACCTCTCTCTGCTGCTGGGAAGTAAGGCTTTATACTGCATGAGCAGCTGGAAATGAGCTATGGGTACATTTGGCCTTTGCTTGAGATTCTCGATTTCAGCCAAGCTGCACATGTTACATGTACTAGAGTTCATACAAACTGGAGAGCCCCAGTGGTCTGGGTGGTGAGTGGTGTCATGTCTGAGAGAGCTGGAGAGCTAGCCACTGAGGTGGAAAAGACCAGAAACTGGAAGAGCTTCTAGTGAACACGGTTCACTTTCTCGGGTGAGAAAAACAAGGGTTCAAATATATTCCATGGACTGAGAGAGGGAAGAGAAAGCAGCTTGGCTTCAACGGTTGGATATTTTGCAAGTGGAGGCAGCACTGAAGATGTGAAATGAGACACTCATCCTTGGAGATGCCTGGCTTCAAGGTAAGAAGCAGAGGCAAGTTGGGCTTTCCTAGTATGGGTGTGTGGACTAGAGACACATGGACTGGGATAAGGAGCTCCGCTCCAATCACCTGCATATGCTTTTCTTACATCATCTGTCCCCAATGTAGACTATGCCCTGGTCCATGTGCCCTGATTTGTGGGACTGCTGTTGTTGGCCACTGAGGTACAGAAATATCATTTATTTGTGATGCTTGTGCTGAGTTCAGTGTTTCTCAGCTCTGGCAGGGTGCTGAGATGCCTCAGGACTGGGCCTCACTCAGCCTTACTATAGGTACCTATGCAGGGCTCACACATCCATCCTGCATGTTCACAGCTAGCGATCTTGTTCAGATCTTGCTGGTTAAAAACAATAGCTTGTCTGGTCATGCCTGAACTTCCTACAAGAAGCCAGTGCATGTATGGTGTGCACAGATGTGCACGTGTGCATACACAAGCATGTGTATAAACATGAGTTGTGTGTCGTGTGTGTACATGCATAAGTTATGTGTATCACATGTGCACCTGTGTATACATATGGGTATGTCAAAGCCACTGACCCCCCACTCTGCTTTTAAATTTTTTCCCTATACCCTCTACTGCTCTCTCTCCTGCCCCTTCTCCCAATCCTCCCCGAGCCTCTCCCCAGAGAAGGAAAGGATTCCCCAGCTGAGCCAATTCAGTCTGGCATCTCCAGTTGAGGTAGGTCCAAGTCCCTCACCCAAGTATCAAGGCTAAGAAAGGTGTTTTCCTGCTAGGCATGGGCTTTCAGGAGCCAGTTTATGGACCCGGGATAGACTCTGGTCCAATTGCAAGAGGTTCTAGAAACAGCCTATGCCTTTGGACTGTCATCTACACTCAAGGGGTCCAGATCTGTTCCATGGCTGTTCATCAGCTGTTATTTCAGAGTCTGCAAACTCTTAACAGCAGAGGACTGCCTACTCCATGGGTCTCCTCATCGTTATCCTGATCCTTTTGCTCATATAATCTCTCCTCCATCTCTTCAGCTGGACCAGTAGCTCAGCCTGGTATTTAGTTATGGGTCTCTGCATCCACCTCCTTTAGCTACTGAATGATGGTTCTATAGTGGCAATTATGGTGGTCATTCATATGATAATAGGGAAAGACCAATTTAGGCTCCCGCTCCACTATTGCTTGGAGTCCTAGCTAGGCTCATCCTGTGAGTTTTTGGGTGTTCCCATGGATCAGGTCTCTTTCTAATCCAACAATGTGAACCCCCACTTTTTCCTGCCCATGGAATGACTCAGTTTTTGATTCACTGGCATCAATGACCATAGCCAGTTTGTCTGAACATGTGCTTCTCATATCTTAGGTGGAAACAGGTGCAGCCAAAGGTGTTTCCTACTAAGCATCTTTCTGTGTCCTGAGAAACTTATCTTGTGTTGGTCCCTTTGGGCCGTTGCCTATGGCTTCCCCACATTTGCTTCTATCTTGAGTTAACAGTGACTTCTTTATCAGCTAGTCTTTATAGCTCCAAGGCAAAGCTGGAGCTGGAGAGCAGCAGGACTCCCGACACTGTTAAGCTCCATTGCTTCTGGCCCTCCGTCAGCAGTGGGGTTTCCTATCTCCATTGCAGACTCTGGTAGAAGATGTTCATTAACAACATGCACACCATTGCGCAGCTTCAACAGCCTTACTTCACAGACTTCCACTCTGCTTCCCCACACTGAAAGCTAAACAGCATGAAACAGATACCTGCTGGATGTTAGAGTTTTCAATTGCCTATCATCTGTCATTATGAGGTCATTTCTGTCATGTATCTATTGCTGGATGGAGACAACTGTACACAATACCAAACTGTATAGCATCTTGTCCAAATTTGGTATTCAGTGGCATCAACCACATGGGTACCTGAACTTATACTTAGCTATTGGCAAAGATGACAAATGGAGATGTTTCTCCAGAGTGCCCCTTGATGGGCATTAACTGACACACCATGGGACCAGCTGGGTTCATTAAGGATAGTTTACACAGAAATATGTTCTCAGAGTCCTGTATCCACTATCCATCAATCGTGCTGAAAAATTCTCATTTGCATTCTCTGCATCCCAGCCCCGACCCCTGACCCTGTCACTGCTGGTCTTACTTCCACCTTGCATTTCAGAGGCAGACTTCTGATAGTTACTCTCTGTCTTGTCTCTCCTACATCTGTCCAATGGAGTGTGGCCAAAAGACAGATTAAAGGGCATGCTGGGAAGATTTGCTAGCAACACAATTATTTTCCCATTATCATTCCTTCAGAATTAAATCATCTCATAGAACGAGAACACTCCTAATTATTTCAAAGAGAATGTTCACACAATTGGCTTAAACTCATCAAAAATCCAAATGAAGTTCCCACAGACCACGACTGTTACACTCTTACATCTTATCTCTCTATGAACAGCATCCCTTCCATTTCTCTGGAAACGGATCTGTTTTCAACTACTCATGAATGTACTTTATAGAATATGAGTCTATAGGTTTGTATGCTTGTGGTTCCAAATTACCCCCCACTTTCTTCCTTTTAATTTTTAACACAATTAAAAAAAAAGAATAGTAATTTTTCTTATTCTTAAGAATTTCATACATGATCATATCCATCCCTATTTCCCCCTACAGCTCTCCTCCCATCCCCCAACAAATCTCCTTCCTTACTTCGTGATCTTTTTTACTTTTAATGACCCATTAAGTCCAATTATGGGGTATGGGGCCATCTAGTCACACCCTCAAAGAAGAAGGATACTACCTGCTCCAACATCACCAGCTGACATCAGCTCATTGGTAAGGGGTGGGGCCTGGAGGACATCTCTAGTCTACACTGGAATGTTGACTGGATTGATCTTGTCTAGGTAACCCCAGCTGCTGTGAGTTCATTAATGGAACACCCTTGTCAGCCAGCATCATCTTGTATCACTCCTTTCAACTGTAATGGAGAGCAGGCACTATTACCTTGACCTAGAGATGTCACAGATACCAGAATGGGTCCCCATTTCCCTCTGCTCTAAAGAACCAACTAGGCACTGCTGCTCAGAGCTGAGTTCCAAGGTGGCAGGTCTCAGTGGGATGACTGCCCTCTAGGGTGCCTGGTAGGGTGTCCATAGATATGCACTTAGCAGGGTGTGACTGGGAAGCTGTGAAATATCCACCATTTATAGGACAGCCCTGTCTCCAGATCCAAGTATTCACTTTACCCCAAATGTCAGCAGTCTTGAGGCCAAGAAACCTGGCTACAAGGCTGAGTAAATAGAGACTTGCCCAGTGAACGAGTGAGCAAGAGAAACCATTATGCTGTGTAACCTCAAGAATGGGTTTTCATGGGCTTCACCACCTTCCATGCACCAGTGGCTCTGAGATTGACACACTGTACACATACATATCCACACAGCTAAGAGTTCGAAAGATTCTCTGCATCTTTTGTACAACATATCCCGACACAATGCTAATTTACTAATGGAAGCATAAGCCTCCAGCAAGGTGATTTACTTTTTCCATCTGGGAGTGTTTAAAGGCAGACAGGGTGAGTGAGGACACAGAATTCTAAAGGTGGAGCACTTATGGTTGTTTATCTCTTGATGCTGGCCAGCTGAAAATAAAGCCATCTCTCTCCTCTGCTGCCCCAGCTTTGCTGTGTTTTGGTTTTCAAATAGGGTCTCACAATGATCTATAGAACGGGTTGGTCTCAAAAACACAGAGATCTGTCTGCCTTTGCCTCCTGAGTGCTGGGATTAAAGATGTGTACCCCATGCCTTATTTCCCTGATTTTTAATGGTCATGTGGCAGAAGAAAAATGCCTGTGAGTCCAGACTCTATGTCTGACTGTGAATAAGTCCAATGGGATCGAGAGTAGGGATGACCATTCTGGAGTGTTTCCAGTATCAACCTATTTTTGGTTACATGTTTGCCATGTGTTGTATGACTTTGAATCTTGTAACAACTCCACCAAACAGACCCAAGACTAAGCCAGCTCCTCTTGGACTCATTGATAAAAAAAAATGACTAATAAACTTAGTCAAAACCACACAGTTGCTGAAGTCACAGAGGGATCAGCCCCCTGCCCATAATAAACAGTTTGTCTTCTGATCATTGACAAGGATGTGTGATGGTTGACATTGACCATCATCTTGACAGGCTCTAGATATCTCTGGGTGTGTCTGTGATAGCATTATAGAGATTTAAGTGAAGAGTAAGCCCCACTTTGGATGTGGGCAGCACCATTCCCTAGGCAAGACTGAATAAAAGGGGGGGAAATGCATTGAGCACCAGCACCCATCTCTCTATTTCCTCATGTTGGATGCTACATGACCAGTGCCTCACTCTCCATCCACCATGCCTTTGCCCCATGACTGACTGTACTCTCAAACTACGAGCCAAGCAAACTCTTTCTACCCTAAATGGCTCCATCAGGTGTTTGTCACTGTCTTGACAAAACTAAAAACGACAGAATGGCTAGTTTATAAGCCATAGTGGTGGTGGCTTGAAATCAATGTCCTGAACTTGTGCTCTCCCACTATGGCTGGGAAGGTGAGCTACAGATAATGTATGTATACACACACACACACACACACACACACACACACACACACACACACACACACTGCTACCTTGAATGGGAACTACCCTCCTCTCCAGTCAGGAGCCACTGATGAAAGACTATTAATAATATATTAATAATAAACACCATGGAAGGCAAAAGGGCCCATCTGTCAAGTTCTTAATGGCTCCCTAAGCACCATCTCACCAGCACCTGCAGCTTCCTTGGGAGGCGGAATAGCCAGTCACGGAAGAGTCGGGGCAGGCAGAGGAGGACTCCAGTGCAGCTGGCGCATCAATATTGAATGAGGCTGACCTACTAATTTGCCTCTGAAGGTGTCTCAAGTCTCTGCTTGTACTCCTCTCCACTTCGCAACCGTGAAACTCCTCAGTAAAACCTCTCAAAAAGGGCAAGGATGGGCAACTCCCAGGATAGGCAGGCACTTCACTCGGCCTCCTTCTTGACCCCCATTGCCACCACTCCTGTCATGTTGAGATGTGTGCCAGGACACAATAATGACCATATTGCTGCTTCCCACTTCTAACCCAGCCCTCTCTGCTCTTAGTTTACCCAGCGTTCTCTGCAAGCAAACCAGAGGTATGTGCACTGCAATAAATGTCTTTCGCCCACTTTAAGTGTGGTGTGGGGGATTAAAAGCGTGTGCCTAGTGGGAAACCTACTTGGGCCCAAGACCAGTCTCTGCCAAGTTCAAATCCTCAGCCCTTTATTCGTCAATTCATAGGTCACTGTGATCTGCGTTTGCACATTCCTGCCTGCCTTTCACCTTATTTTCCGGTTCTGTGTCATGATGATGCAATATGCCAGATGCACCATCCAAGCATCCTCTGATAGGTCCCTTCTCCTGAATGCCTTGTCTCTTTGCTGGCCTGGCTTGTGGCTTGTCACTCTTCTCAGTTTAGACGTACCTTAGGGGGCTCACAAAGAGTGGGATTTGCCTTCTCAATTTTGTCCTTTGATTCTATTTTGATTTTATCTACAGTGGTTGTCACTATACACTGTGTTTATTAATTCTTCCTAACAAGCCACCCCAATTGGTTAGCAGACCTCATCAGAGCCAGCCTGGTGTGATTCTGGGTTGAGCCTTAAGGTTCCAGGTTGTATTCTCACCAGAGCAAGGCTGGTATGACCCCGTGTATCTCCTTAGATTCCCAGGGTGAATCCTCACCCACAAGTGATGGTATTAGGGTCCTTTAGAGGGGAATTAGGGCAACACTGAGAAGGTTTCATGAATAGACTCAGTGTCATTATGAAAGATGTCCTAGAGAGCCACCCAGCCCTTGCTAATACAGGACATAACCAGAAGCTGCCATCTATAAACATGGAAGCAGCATTTACCAGTCACCAAGTCGGATGAGCTCATGGCCTTGAACTTCCAGCCTCTAAATCTGGAATGGATTAGTAGTGGTCTGATGTCACCGACTGACACTCTTTTGTTAGCACAGCCCTAACAAAGAAAGACAGAGGAAAACTCTCTCATTCATACTTGGAAGTAGTTCTAGGGCCTGGAACAGTGCATAGCAAGCAGACAGACAGACAGACAGACAGACAGACAGACAGAGACACAGACACACACACAGACACACACACACACCAGTCTCAAGCAACACTGGCCTCAGACTTTTTGAAACATACAGGCCATCCCAGATTACAAATGGGGGCTCAGGTCTGACAGAGTGCATTTTGCTGGAGTTTCTATTCTGTGCTCTTGGCTCACAGAGGCTAATGCAGAAGCTGCTGTCCTGGACCACAAGCTCTTCCCAGGCAGTCTGTCTTCATGGAATCTAGAAGAGTGTGACAGCTTAGAACTGAATCCATGGTGATTTCTCCTCTGAGACAAGAGGAGGGGTAGCCCTCCCTGGGGCAGGACAGGAGCATCTGCCAGCTGGTGACATCACCCTCTCATCAGCAGTGGAGAAGAAGCAGGGTGAACTCTAATGCATCTTGGGATGTTTATCCCGCTAGTGTCCCTGGTGGTTCCTTCCAGACCATACTACAGACTTTTAAGGACAGTCTTATATACCACACTTCAAGGAAGGGCATCCTGTGATTTCAGAACTTGGTGGACAGGGCAGAGGAAGTCTGCTTCTACTGAGAGTCGTGAAGAAATTTTCTTCATTAAGTACGCAACCATTTGCCATTTACAACGTGATTATTGAGAGCGGATGTGAGACCCGTGGGGATCCTCTTGTTACATGAGTTTTTCCCATAAGAACCCAGAAAGAAAGAGAATGTAAGAGCCCTTACTTAACTCCCAAACCTGCCCTTAGGTCTGCGTTCCCACGTACACCCCGCCCCAAGAGCCCCCTACTGAGACTTCAATATGTGGCTTTACTTTCTCCCAGTTCACAAATTACTAAGTGTAGCTTCCTTTTTGATGAATTCTACCTTGAAGTTTGCCTTCTAAGGCTGGAATTATATTTTTGGTTAAAAAAAAAAAAAAGAAAGTGAGTGAGACAGGAAATAAATTCAATCCATTGCTGTAAATGGCAGTCTGTACCTGAGCTATGTAGGGCTGAAGCCCTGCGGGGAAGCCACACTTCTGGAAGGGACAGCTCTGATTGGTCCTCACACTGCAGATGGCAGCAAGTGTGTCCTGGAGAAAATGTGTCTAGGATGCTAATGTTTAGAATTCACACAGCCTGGGATGTCCTCTGACTAAGGGACAAGAACTACAGATTTCTCACTTCCCCATAACCTTCCCATTCAGAGCAAGGATTTCATCCATCCTTAACTTTGTCATAACCCTCTTGCCCAAGCACAGATAACCCTACTGGACTCCACATGCTTGTTCTGCCTTGCCTTAGGGTAGTTGACTTGCATCCAAGGCCACGAGAGCTGGCTAAGGGCCATGCCACGACTTCACTGTGGCTTGTCTGAGTTCTTAGGAGATCTGATGGTATGAGATTAAAAAAAAAAAGAAACACCCCTCTGAATCCTGTTAATCTGGAAGCTGTGAGTCAAAGATGCTGTGTGTGTCTTACAGACAATTTCTGACACTAGAGAGAGAAGCAGAGATTTGATGCACCCCCAAACTCCTGGATCCAGTTCTGCCTGCCTGAAGCTAAACTTATGTACTTTTTAGCTTGGAGGTTGATGAATGGATTTTCCTTTTCTCTTAGCTATTTATTTTTATACCCTCCCCCCTCCCCGTGTATGTGTGTCTATGTGTATGTATTCATGAGGGTACCGCAGTGCATATATGGAGACCAGAGAATAATTTTCAGGAGTCAGTTCTATACTTCTAATATGTAGATTCTGATGATCAAATTTAGGCCATCAGACTTAATGGCAAGTAAGTAACTTTATCCACTGAACCATCTGCTAGCCTTACTTTCCATTTTATTTTATTTTATTTCATTATTTAGAGACTATTTTATTAGTTTTTGTAATCAAACCCATGTAGATAAGGCCTTACATATTTAACACAGTGCATTACCCCTGTACGAATGGAAAAAAATTAGGTTCAACATTTCTAGACCAATATGGCTGTTAATTTCTGTTCAATGCCAACTCAACATGGTAAACTGGGATATTTTTTTCCAAAGTTGACGGCACAGCTAAAATTTCCAAAAATTCAAATTATATATGTATATATATTTAAATAAAAAGAACAATAATAGCAGTATGTTATTATTGGTTATTATTATAGCAACAGCTTTTCCAGGTTCTGCAGTCATACATAGCATAAACTTTAGCATCAGAACTTGTGTATGTTTGTGCACACCTGTGCAGGTGTATGCGTGTGTAGTGTGTATGTGTAGGGGGACAGAACCCAGTCTTGCATATGGCAGAAAATAGTCCTCTTCTATGCCTCAGTCCTAACCTATATCTTACTGCACAGAAATACTATGGAGAATATATCTTTCATCTCACTATCTATGGTAGCTGCTTCCATTTATATCTTCATCCCAGCCAAGAGATGAGGAAGAGATTCACAAACGTATATCTTTAAATGGCATGATCTAAAAGCAGGCCTATGTCCCTTTTTACTCCTACCTAATAAAAGGGAAATACAGACTTGTATTAGTTACTTTGTGTTGTGATCAAACACCATAGCGAGAAGCAGCTGACGGAAAAAAGAGTTTATTCTGGGCTCATGGTTCTAAAGATTAGGGCCCACCATGGTGGGAAGGAACAGCAGTAGGCAGGTTTTCTGGAAGGGATGGAAAGCTAAGGCTCACAGCCTCAAGTGCATGTGAAGCAGAGAAAGTTAACTGGAGACAGGGTCGGGCTCCGAACCCTCAAAGAACGTCTTTCCCTTAGAGACATACTTTCTCCAGCAAGGTTGTACCACTTAAACCTCCCTAGTAACACCACCAATGGGAGAGCAAAGGCTCAAATACCCGACCACATGGGGAACATTTCTCATTCAAACTACCACAGGTATATTTTGGGTAGACTGTATGGCAAAAAGGGGGATTGAAGAAGATATGGGTGGACATTCACTGTATCTGGTGCGGACCCAACAGTGTGCAAGAGTAACATATAGAATGTTGAGTGTTCTGAGGACATGAAGGGAAGTGGGGTGCCTGGGAGGACTCCTCCCCATGAAGCATCACTAGTTATCACTAATATAACTTGAGAAACTTCTAGGCTGGATTATAAAGTACCATCATCATTGCAGCTGGAAAGTGGCCCCATAAGCTGGGCTCTGGGCAGTGGCCCCATAAGCGGGGCTGGGTAGAGAGGTGTCAGAGCATGGGACCCTTCTACAGGACATGCTGCTTTGGGAGGATTAGGTCTTCCAAGGGTAGAGGAAATCCTGAGCATTGTGTATCTAAGCTCTGTCCCAAACACTATGCACTACAGTCTTTTGCAAACACTGTGTAAAATATATATTAATAAATGATACTAATATTCTGCTCACTATATGCTGAGCTCTTTCTCATGTCTATAAATGTACACATTTCCCAGCCATAGAGCAGGCAGCGTAATTACTGACCTATGGCTAGAGAAGCAGAGAAGGCTGGACAGCCCAACCCACTCTAAGCTCTCTCTCTCTCTCTCTCTCTCTCTCTCTCTCTCTCTCTCTCTCTCTCTCTCTCATACACACACACACACACACACACACACACACACACTCTAATGGCTACTTCAAAGAAGTAAGGAAAGGAATTTACATTGAAACTGAAGATAAAAGAAAATATTTCCATAACACTTCAAAAACTCGCAAAAAGGATTCTTCGTGCAATCTTGCATAATTAGGAGATAACAATCAATTCAATATTTATTATTTATTTATTTATGTATATATGTATGTATGTATGTATGTATATTTATAGGAGCTCATGCACACACAGACCATGGCGGACATGTGGAAGTTAGAGGGTGCTTTCAGGAGTGGGTTCTTTCCTTCTATCTTATAAGTTCCAAAAATCCAACTTTGGTCATCAGACTTGATGTGAAATGTCTTTACCCACTGAGCCATCTAGCCACCCCAATTGAATTTTTAAAATCAGTTAAAAGAGGAATGGGGGTCTCAGTGGTGCATATACACATGCATACATGCATCCCTCTCTGCTGTAGCCTCTCTTGTGGAACATGAGGCCCTGAGCACTGACTTATGACAAGAGGAGTCACAGGCCACCTGCCCCTCAGATGCCACCAAGGTTTGCCCATCTCCTTTTCTGTTCAAAGCAATGTAGATGAGACCCCTGAGTTAATTGCAAAACAACCCCAGACAAGAAGAAAAGGCTCTCCCTGACTGCAGCCAGACACGCCCCTGTCATCTCATTAATTGTCAGCATGGTACTTCATTTTCTTCACAAATAAATCACTGGCCCAGAAAACACGAGCCTGATCCATGGGGACCCAGAAAGGGCAGGGGGGCCTCAGAGCCTCAGGACATGTTTGTTTCTCTGTGTAAGTTGTCAACTCTAATAAAGAGAGATGGCCAGAGCTTAACGGTGCTTCCCTGGAGGGTGGGATGTTGTCAGGTACCTGAATTTCAATGGTTCTTACTGCAACATTTTCTATCCCCAGGCTTCTGGCTCAGGAGCTTATTCTATCTCTGAGGCTAAGCTCCTCTGGTAACCAAGGCAGCCTGCACTATGTCTGTCTGGATAGCCTGACACCTAGGTTTGCATACATTTCAGTCCCCAAAAACAGCTCTACCTGGTTCAATCAAACTCTGAGGTCAAAAATCTCACCTCCATGATGTTTCTTCATCCTGGTAGAATCTATGAGTGCTGAGCAGAGTGTAAGGAACTTCCTCACAATATTTGTTTGTTTATAGAGAGGGTCTCATATCACCCAGGCTGGCCTTGAACTCTTAATCCTCTTGTTTCTATTACAGGCATGTACTACTACATGTCTCTGCAGTGCTGGGGATCGAACCCAGGCCTTTGTGCATGCTAGATGGGCGCTCTGCCACCAGAGCCACATTCTAGGCTCTGTTCTTTTTTTTTGAAGTTTGCCACCAGACTTTCTGCCTCTATTTCTATGAACTACCCTGTTACAAAATTGTGTATCAAACCTAACTGGGTCTGGGTTTTGGGGTGTCCCAAGCTGGTATAGTCCACCTTCTCTTGTATTATGGGGCTCAACACTCTTGTCTCACAGAAAAGACATCTGCCTATTTTATGGGTTGGATAGGCAGGTGGCATTTCCATCTTTAACTTGAGCATTTGAGCCCTTAACTTGTGTGGCAAGCTGATGTCAGTCACTCCAGGTCCTTCTGCTGTGAGCCAAGCTTGGTATTGGCTGTGTGCCCTTGCTGCTACTACTCTACTGCCCACAGGTCTCTGCAAGGAGGCAGCCTGCCTAGGCATTAAGGAGGCATAGGATGGGTTGGGTGGAAGGGAGGCTGGGCACGGTGAAGGCGTTTGTTCCTTAAATGAATCATCCTCAAGATGTCTGGATAAGTCCGCGGTGAGAAGAACTCTCCCCAGGGCTTACATCTCATTTTGTACCTGTCGTCTCTTCCAATCATCTTTTTCTTCCTTGCAAGAAAAAAGTTCCCAAGGTAATTGGACATGTCACTGGAGCTCCTCACAGAGCAAGGCCAAACTCCCTCGTGCTGTGTGTGAACTAACCGAACCCTGCTGAGAGGCTCCGTCTCTCAGTGCCACTCCTTTTGGGGGAGTCAGAGAAGGATGGCTGCAAAGAGCATCCCCAGGTCAGGGAGAGGGAGGAAGAGGTATGTTCTGAGTGAGGAGTGTTCCAGGAGGTTTTGCCCAAATCAAAGAGGTTTTCCGTTTTAGAGATCTATTCTATTTGGATATGTGTGTATCTGCACACATGCATGTGAGTACCCATCAAGATTAGGTCTCCTGGAGCTGGTGTTACTGGTGCTCGTGAGCTGCCTATTGTGGGTTCTGGGAACTGAACCCAGCTCCTTTGCAAGAGCTTCAAGCAATCTTAACTGCTAAGCCATCTTCTAAAAGAGATTTTCATTCCCACCACTGTGGGATCTCCTGATCTTCCCCGTGCTTGGGTGTGTGAGCACGGGAGATTGTCCAGCACCCTTTCCAGACACCCCACCCTTCAGTATCTTCCATTGCTGCCATCCCTTTCCTGAAGCTGCAGTTTCTTCTGAGGAGGTAACTGTCAACCAACTGCTTCCTGCTCTCCTCTGTATCATCCATTCTGCATTATTCCATCCTGACACCTGCCCTCTGTGCACTCTGTACCAAGTCTGTATTTTGTATTGTTTCCCCCAGAAAGCCAGGCTCTCATGCACAGGGATGTCTCTTGATTCCACATCTGATTCAAAAGAGACATTCAATCAGTACTTTGGTCATATGAGCTCAGATAGACAAAACAACAACAACAACAAAAAACCCGAAAGTCTTAAGCATTATAAAGGGAGGCATGAGGGTACGGGAGGGAGCTGGCTCAGGGAGTACATAAGGATCTGAGTTCAAATCCCTAGATACACCTGTAATTTCAGCACTTCTATAGCAAAAGACACGGGAGGACTCCCAAACGCTCACCTTCTAGCTAACACTGCATGTGCAGTGCCCAACAAGAGCTCCTGTCTCAAACAAGCTGGAAGGGAAGGGAAGGACCATCCAAAGCTGTCCTGTGACCATCATATGTGCACTCTAATATGTATGACCCCACTCTCTCTTACACATACATAAATACAAATATATTAAAAGAGATAGATGCACAAATATGCTATAAGTCTCATCCCACCCATGTTTTGATTAGTGTGAGGGGAAGAATCTCTGGTTGGATAGTGAAGTACTAAATAAATTTTCCCCACACAAGAAAGTGGAAATTTATCCATATTTCTCATGGTTATCGAGCAGGCCATGCAGCTTATTAAATAGTGCTACAGAATATTCCATGTACACATCTTTGCATACGTGTTAATGGTGAGAGCTTCATGAAACACTCAAGTCCTTAGAAATCGGGATGGTAAATTTCAGATGCTCTTCCCAGTGGAATATTAAGTGGCTGTGGGCAGGTGGCAAGTAGTCTGTGGTGCAGAAACAGCTCTGTGGAATGCCAGCTAGAAATACATATATATATAGAATAAATATACAAAAGACATCAAGTTCTATACAGGGAAAGTGTGTGTTGTGTGCATGTGCATGCATACAGAGAAAGAGAGAGAGAGAGAGAGAGAGAGAGAGAGAGAGAGAATATACACAAAAGACATCACGTTCTACACAGGGAAAGAAGGGGCAAGAAGAAATGACTATTGTATTTGCTAAGGTTTCATCTGCACTGGACTCAGAAGAAGCCAGTGCAGGAGTATCAACAGCTGTATGCAGTTAGCAGGTTGGGCTGTGGCACAGAGGATCCCTTGACCACCTTTCCACATGATTTTTGAGCCAAATTCACTTTTACAAAATAAGGAGGGGATTCGGGAGATGGCTCTGCAGTTATAAGTACTTGCTGCTCTTCCAGAGGGCTGGGGTTCAGTTTCCTGCATCCCCATAGCAACTCACAAACAGCTGTAACTCTAGTCCTAGGGAATTCTATGCCCTCTTCTGGTCTCTGAAGGTACTGCATATATGTGGTGCACAGATATGCATGTAGGCAACACTCACACACATAAAATAAAATGAAAAAAATAAAAGAAATAATGAAACTGAGGCTGGAGAGATGGCTCAGAGGTTAAGGGCACTGGCTGCTCTTACAGAGGACACAAGTTGGGAACTCAGCGTCGATGTTGAAAGTCTCACAACCAACTGCAACTCCAGCTCTGGGGAGATCTGGCACCCTTTTGTGGCCTAGTGGGTACTGCAGTCACATGCACACATAATTTTTAAAAAATCTAAAAAAAAACAAAACAAAGAAAAACAATGAAGCTGGTATGATGGCGCTTTGGAAATTGAAGCAGAAAGATTGAAAGTTGAAGGTCAGCTTGCCTAGACAATATGCCAAGATTCTGATCTCAAAAGCTCAAGTCAGTCAATAAATCAAGTAGACACGATAGAGGGGGGTATAGGGGCTCCTATAGCTGATAGAACAGCCAAGGGTCTTTCTTTGGGCCTGGGCCATAGCCCAGCCAGAGGTGGATGGCATTAGCAGAGATAAAAGGTCATGGATGATAAGTCCATGGTCAGGATACTGACCTCCAGGCTCCTGAGGTCCTTGTTAAGGCTGGATGTGTCACGCTTGACAGGCCATTTTTGTTGTCTGGTGACCCTGCCAGGCAGATGGTAGTAATGTGATACAGTATAGCTTGCCAAGTCATGTGACTTAAAGGTGTGTATGTGCAAGTCCTTAGGTGTGTATATCTGTGGCCACACTCTACACACACTGTCCGTAGGTGTGTATATGTTTATAGCCTCCCACTATCCTTAGGCGTATGTATGTGTACACATGCATGAGTTTGTATGTGTTTGTATGTGTCTGTGTGTCTGTGGCCATACATCCTCACCCATCTGAAGGTTAGAATACAGAAGCCTCTGGACACTAGACTCACCAGCTTCCCTAGTGGGTATTGCTGTAAGCATGCTGCTCACAAGGGTGGAGGAAGGGATGTCCTAGCTATATGATAAAAGGATGCCTGTGTTCTACACTTGGTACTTTTTAGATTCTGTGCTTTGAATTTCTTCACTTGAATGGTTGTATTTGTATTCTTTCTTGTCATAAACTATAACCAGGATGGTTTTCATTGATGGTCTGGGGGACAATCTAAACCCACACTGGTATTAGAGGTGAGGGAGGCCATGAGACTGCCCCTCTGCCATAACAGTGGAATGGTTGACTGACTGACTGACTTTACCTCTCATTACAATTGCCTAGAAAGTATTTGGCTTGTGGAAGGTGTTTTGCTGATGGCTGTGCAGTGATCAGAAGGAAGCACATGGGTACCTAGCAGGGGGTGTGTGTCCAGACCCCCATACTGAGCCTCCCTCAACCAGCACTTAGCCTGGCTAAGCAGTGAATCTCCATGAGGCATTTCCTCACCTTATCCCCTCATCTACAAAAGCCCTTGGACCACTCAGGCACCATCCCTGCACCCATGGTTTGTTCATAATGCACATGTCAGCTTCCAAGGCTGCTGGTATTCCATGGAAGACCAGAAATGAGTAACTATAAGCCGACAGACACAGGACATAGAACTGTTGGAATGAGAGTGGATACAGATTGGTCAGTGGGGGCAGAGCACAAGGTCATAAGCCTTCCTCAGTCTGGGTAGGAGTAAACAGTGGGCCCAGAGCGCCGACAGCAGATGCCATCTGCATTGCCAGGCAGGGGATGCCCAGTGGGTAGTAGATGCCCATCTAAGGAGCTTCCCTTCTTGGCACCTTGGCACTGGCCAGGCTTCTTTGATCCTTCTCAGGGAGAACCTCCAAGGATAGACAGATAATTTTGGCTATTCCCCTGTGGCTGCTCAGTGGGAGTTGTGGTCTAGCAGGTTCATGACCACTTGATGGATGCCAGAAAGCTTTGAGTGAGCTGCCAACCAATTCTAACTATGCAGAAAATCCATGAATAGTCTTCTAGACTATGATAATTCACAAAATGCAAGGAGAGAGGTGGATCCTAGAAGCCTTTGCTAGAGGATAGGTGGAGAGACACAAGCCCACGCAAAAAGATGCAGGGTGGGAAAACAACCACATCTTGTTTATTTTTAAAAAATGTAACAGAAGGAGCTGTGAGATAGCCCAGCAGGTAAAGGTGCTTGATGCCAAGACTGATGATATGAGTTCAATCCCTGCTACCCACACGGTGGAAAGAGAGGAACTCCTGAAAAAAAGAGTCCTCTGGCTTATACATACATATCCTTGGATGCACTCCCTGTATCTACAAATAAATAGGAAATGTAATTTTAAGAATTTATGTAGCAATGGAAACTCTCTTGGAAGAGCTAGTCACAAACTTGCCAGGGTCCTAGTTATTTGTGGTGGAGGCACTGTGGATAATGATTCCTTCCTGGTCACCATTTAGTTGGTTGGTGAAAGGATTGAGGTGTGTTTTGTTTTTCTTTGGTGTATATTTTTGGTACTGGGTTAGGTAAGAACGTTTTCATACATGAATATAATGTAGTTTTGTCTGTAACGATTTTAAAAGGTATTTGCTGTTGAGTGTGCTCCATTAACAAAGACGAATGACTTCAAGTAAGAGCAATTGACCATATAGGAAGAAGTCCACCTTCCTATAGTGAATGCATGCTGGGAGAAACAGTCCTGCCCTTGATTCTGCTCCCCATTGTACCCCCTAAGCCAGTATGGACACATCTTCTGGGACCCTGGATTCCCACAGGTGGCCTCTTTTAGGCATGCTGTTCAGTCTCACAACCAGTTTCTAATCTTCCTGCAACACAAACCCAGTCTCCTCCTTCATGTTTTCTCCTGCATTCATGTTCTGACCAGTGAAGAGATGGGTATGATGCTAACAGACAGCAGAGAGTGAGTGGTCAGTTCCCACATTCAATTCTAAGATGCTAACTGAATAGCATCCTGTGTTCCTTTGATGTGTTTTGATGTTTAGACCAAGAGGCCAAAAGCTGCCTACATCATTTTTCAATAGATTGGTCATGCTGGGTCTGATGGTTCACATCTTGGATCACAGCTACTCAGGCAGCTGAGGCAGGAGGATGGCAAGCAAAGGGATAGGCCAGGCAACTTTCTGAGACTCCACTTTAAAAGGTAAAAAGAAGGTTGAAGATATAGCTCAATAATAGAGTACTTGACCAGTAGGTAGTAGTCCTGGGTTTCATCCCTAGTACTGAAGAGGAGGAGGAGGGGGAAGGAGAGGAAGAGGAAGATCAACATGAAGAGGAAGATTATTGAATATCCAAGGCCTCCTTGAGCTAACCTTGCTGGTCCATCTGCAGAGACCTAACCTCTAGGCTTCCAGCAGTGCTACCAGCCATGTTGTTCCCTGGCTTTTTCTGAGCCTGAACTGTGTTTACAAGGCATGTTTCACAAACACTGGCATAGCTGTACACTTTAGAGGCATAATCTCTGGAACATGTGTGTTATATCTTGATTAGCAGCTTATAAAAACTATTTTTGAACCCATTTTAAGGAGGAAGAACATCTTTTATCAGGAGTTTTAATTGGAAAGATATCTGCATGGGAAGTCTTATTGGTTTTTTTTTAAACTTTATTTATTTATTTGCCTTGGTGTTTGCCTGGAACTGGAACTACAGACAGTTGTTAGCTGCCATGTGGGTGCTGGGAATCGAACCCGGGTCCTCTGGAAGAGCAGACGGTGCTCTTAACCGCTGAGCCATCTCTCCAGCCCCAGGGAAGTCTTATTGTTAAGGTCAGTTTAAGAGACAATACAGACAGTGAGAAAGAGAATCCTTGATCATGTACCAGGCTCTGAGCTGCCCAGCACTTTCCTATACTGACATATAAAACAGGACCAATGACTCAACTAAGTAGGATGGGTATCAAAGGAAGGTGGCATCTTTCCTGGCAGCCCTTGAGGAAGTCTGTGAGGAACTAAAAACCTCAGATCCTTGGGAGGACCCTAGAGCAAAGTAGGCAGGCTGTGGTGGCATTGGGTCTGAACTAACCCCTCAAAAGCAGGCTCTGGTAGAATCCAGAGCCAGAGATGCTTTTCAAAGTTTAGTCAGTAATCCTAGTATTAATGATGGAGGTGGAACTGGAGAAGACAGCCGCTCCCCAGGGGGCTCATGTAGCAGAACCCTGACTCCTCCCTCTTTCTCCTTATATTTGTTGTTCATGATAACATCATTATCATCACCCCCAAGTGAAGAGTCACAGAACCGGTGACATCCTACAGGTGGCTTATTCTAAGAACGAGCAGTATAGTAAAGCTGACCCTGCAGCCTGGAGTCACTTGGCCACGATGATCCAGAAAGCACAGAGGTGATGTGCAGGGTTGGTGAGAACAGCTTCTGAGTGAAGCTTCATCAAGTTCATGGTCAGAAACAGCCCTCTAGTTCCCACCTGCTTCCTCTCCCCAATGTGAGACCACCAGCTAGAAAGAAACGTGGACTCGAGAAGTTCACGTTCTCAAAATCAACACATGTGCATAGCAACCTTGGTTGCTTGGCTGTATGCTCACAAGCAAGAAAAAGTCTCCATGCCTCTCCAAACACATCAGAAGTTTAACAGACCTGATGGCTGCATCTGGAGACGTACCTTCAGATAGAAACTGGAAGTAGACCCTAGTCCTAGCTATTACACATGAAGATTTTCAAAGATGTATCTCTGATATTCTTGTAACATTTTCTGGAAGATGTCCAAGAAAACCAAGTACGCAGAGGACTTGGAATAATCCTGTCCTTTGGATGCCCATCTGAAAGACAGTGCCTCAGGGCAGGTATGGTCTTATAAAAAGAAATAGCCTGTAAAAAACATTCAGCCATGACTGCAAAGATTCCAGTATCTCTCTCTCTCCCGGATCCTAAAATCTCATTATCACATTCTTTCCACTGTGGGTAGATGTTTCTCAGGTACAATTATGTCCCCAGGTGGAGTCATAGAAATAAATCTGAATGGGGCATGAGGGGTCACCCAGAGTGCAGGGCTTCACATGTGGTTCTGGAGGATCTACCTGTCTTAATTACAGGTCAGGAGCAAACATAGCCATTGTTAGTGTCTGACCCTGGAAAAGAGGATGCATGTCTTCACCAGCTGTAGCCCAGGTCCATAACTATGTCATATCAATCCCATAATTATTTCTACAGGGTTAAGGACACAAGCCACTTTAGAAGCAAATACTGAAGCCCTCCAAGAATAGGCAACTGTCTACTGGCAAAGGCAATATGTGGAGCCTCAAGGGAAGGGTTCAGACTGTGTTTCTGTGCATGGACTAGCAGCACCTTGGAGCCCATTCCCTTCAAAGGAACACCTAACCCAGTCTTGATATTAGGATGAGGAAATCAGACTACCTGAAGTGGATGCTGACCTAATCCACCTTGAGACTTCTTGCCCTTTCTGGGGAGGGGCTGGGGGCTGTGGAGGAAGGAGCCTAAAGTCTGACCGGGAGAGGTCAGGAGGGGGAAGGGAATTGGAAGAAGGGGACACATGGATAAAAGTAAGGCTTTATTTTCTCTATATATAAAAGCAAACACTGTGGCCGTGGTGATGAGGCTCATTGTGTGGCCACATCTTCTCCATGTGTTTACCAAGAGGGTCAAAAGGAGCCATTCACTATGTTTCTAAACGATCATCATGATTACTGAGGATCTCTTAGATGTAGGACACTTTCTACATGTTGTCTTTACTTGTCACAGCAGGCTTAGGAGATAATGTGGATGGGCCTTGTCATTGTTGGGACTCACCATACTTTTACCCCTGATGGAGAACAGAGCTCTGTTTCATCTTGTTTGAATTTAAAACAGTGACTCACTTTCTGTAGATTGCGTTAGTTGTGATCTAGATGGAACAGGTTTTCAAGTATCTCACCTACTCTACAACAGGTTGCGCAAAAACCAGACCATTTTCCAACTGGTGGCTCCTGGGTCTGTGACACTGGGTCAGAGTGGAGTGAGTAGAGCAGATGTTGAAGTTGACCCTTCCTACCAGTGGGTGGTATATCTTGAAACCACTGGTTGCTATGGTTACTGAATCTGCCCCTACTTCTGGATGCTCAGTAAAGGATGCTGGACCAGCCTCTCTGCCCTCTTTCCCCATAGTTCTACATGTTTTTTGGCTTCTCCCCTTTTGTGTGCCACTCTGCAGTCTTCCCATGGAGCCCTGCTCTGTGTCCCCAACAGTGCTGCTTTTTGCTGCATGTGGTCAGAGACTCTGATGATGTGTGTTCACAGGTGGCCGTCAAGGCTGTGGCACACTGGGATCTGCTCACAACCACGATGTCACTAAGAAGTGAGGTTGGCTGTAGAACGTGGGCCTATCTTCTTTATCTGTTTTTGCTTTGTACAAGTACTTTAACCGCACACAAAGATTCAAGATATTGGAGGGAGGAACAGTACAGGCCTAAAAATGGCACTTTTCCTAGTTCACGTAATTAACTACAAAACACCACAGGGACTTCATTGGAAGGGAGACAGAGCTGTGGGGAGGTAATAGGGTTAAGTGAGATTATAGGGTGAAAATCTAAATCAGTAGGATTGGTGTCTCTGTAGAAAAAGCAAGAGATGTGTTCTCTGTCTGCCTGCCTGTTGTAGTTTTAAATGTTATAGTTTAAAAGCAACAGGAAGGAGTCACGCCATAAAACAGGGCTCACAAGGGAGGTTTATTGGAAGAGGAAAAAGAAGGGTTAGAGACTAGTCTTGGGGACAAGAGTGGCTGAAGAGAAGGGAGGTGGGCAAAGCCTGCCTTTTATAAGGGATGCAGGAAATTCGCACAGGGATGCTCTTAGTGGCTGCAGCTGAAGATGCATCCTGTCAGGACCCTAAGGGCAGGCCTGTGCAGATGCCTGAATGCTAACATTGTCTCTCTTTCATGCTTCCTCTCTTTCGATATCACACAGAAGAGGCACCTCACGAAGACATAAGAAGATGGTCACCTGCAGCCAATTAGAGACCTTACCGAACACTGAACCTGTGGGCACCTTGATCTTGCTGCGTCAAGAACTTTTGGAAAATGCATTTTGTTATGTAATCTCTGCAGCCTGTGAATATAGATATAGTAATGTGCTGCACTTCCCAAAGATCCCTCACCGCTAACTCCCATTTTCCAGGACACATACTCTTGGAGCTGAGATGAGGACTCATTTTTAAAGGGACACATGGGTAAACATCTAGCCAAGCTATCCCATGATCCCTGATTCACATGTAACTTGAGGGCATCAGAAAACAACTGGTCCCTGGACCTGTTCAGTTAGGCCTGGGTGGCATAAAACACTGGACTTTCCTGTCCTGGAGAGGCGATGGAGCGTGTCTCTGTGTGAGTTTGTATGTCTTATCTGTGTACAGTATGCATGTACATGTGTATGCATGAAGGCCAGAGGATGACCTAAGGTGTTATTCTGCAGGACCTGTCCATTTGACTTTTCTTAGACAGTCTCTCACTGGCCTGAAATGCACAGTGAACTTCAGGGATCCATCTGTCTTCATCTTTCTTATGACAATGTAACAAGTGTCATATGGGGCTCAAATTTGTGTCTCCATGTTTGCATAGCAAGCAACCCACTGATATTGATAAGGGCATTGGAGGAGAGGATATGGACAGCTTTCTGCTGGCTCTCAGGCTGTTTTTGTCATTTTAATGCATGAAACTAAGTTTACACCCTGGTGAAAATCAGAACCACCAATGTCAGAATCGGAGCTGTATTAAAGTCCTAATCTCATGCCCCATAGACATACGAAGGGTGTAAACATGAGGCCCGTGGAAGAAAGAAGTCCTTGTAAAAGTTAGCATGACAAGATATCCATCAAGAAATTCCCCACCAGTGCCACTACTTGGGCTCATTTGAATTCCTCACTGTTTTAAATCAGAGATGGGAGGACTTTTCTTTGAATCTGGAAAGTATACATCAAACTCTCGAAAGCCAGCCTTTGAGAGCCTCATGCATAGATAATGCTCCTGCAGATGGGAGAGACCCTGGTGTATTGAGGCTGATGATAGCCTTCAACTTTTCTCCATTTCCTTGAAAAAAAAGTTATGATTTTAAGGTGGAGAGTCCCCAAGAGTTAATGGGACCACTTTGGCTAGGTGCCATCACATCTGAAAAACCTGAATAATGAGGCACACTTTGCCCTTCATATTTCAACAATGCTCTAAGTAATGGCAGAGCTATTATCCCAGTCTCCGATTGACATGGCCTTCTAAAAAGCCCAAGGATTGTTAAGTGGGATGCAGTAAGAAATACTTGAGAGCACAAAGTGGGTGAAAAGTTCCACAAATACATTTTTCTATTCAAAGGGAGGCACTACTCTGGCCTGGAATTGGGGCTGCTAAAGCTGTGGTGGGGCTGTGGACGATTGTCATTCATGCAGACCATTAACATGATGAGGGAAGAGTTATTCATAGGCTGCCTATCACCTTGGCTAGGTCAAGCTAAAGACAAGAGGCTGTCAGTCACAATATCATTACCCTTGCTGAGAACTTCAGTTCAAATAGTCAGGGACCCTCTGGGGTGGAAGGTCATCAGGCTGACTGCACTGTACACCTCCATGCCTACATGAGATCTGTTCTCTAAGGTGACAAAAGGTCTGCCAGTATGTCTTTCCAAGATAGCCAGAGATTCAGATCTCAGCTAAGTGAAAGAAGGTATTCTAGTTGTATTTCTGTTGTTGTCATAAACAATCTGACAAAAAAACCCAACTGGGGATGGGTATTAGGCTTGCCGTTCCTGGTCACCATCCATTATTTCAGAGAAGTTGAAACAGCAACTCAATCAGCTAGCCACATCAAATCACAGTAAAGAGCAAAGGGAATAGACATACCCTTGCTTGCCTTCAACTAACTTTCTCCCCTTATGCTGTTCAGGACACTGTCTAGAGAATGATGCTGCCAACAATGAACTGAGTCTCTATCAATTAACACTCAAGAGAATTCTCTCATTTCCCTGGTGAGCAATTAACTGGGACCACCACCCCCACCACCACACACATACACATGCTTGCTGGAAAAAACCCTCTGCCATCCTTTGTCTATACTTTAACTGAGTTGTTTGTGGTTTTATTTCTGAACTGTACGACTTATTAGATAGTACTCACCTGATCACCAACTTCTAATATCTCCTCCCAGGTCTGAAAGCAACACCTTTCCTTTCTTTGTATGGTCCCTTGAAGCAAAGGCTTACCTTTAATAAATCTAGTTAATATGGTTTTTCTTTTGTGATTTTTAGAGTTAGAGATAAGAAATTGTTTTCCTTGTTCCTTCTTTCATGTTCATTTTTTTTTTTTGAGACAGGGTCTCACTGTATATTTCTGGGGTGTCCTGGAACTCATTATGTGAACCAGGTTGGCCTTGAACTCAGAGATCTGCTTACCTCTGCCTCTGGAGATCTAAGACTAAAGCCAGCAAAAAATATTCTAATGTGAGGTCATGTCCACTCATGAGATCCCAAGTTTTCATTTCTGTTCTCTCATCTGGGTATTGGTCCATTTGGACCTAATTTTTATAGATGGTAGAAAGCAGGAGTCTGGCTTTGCTTTTGTGATTGAGGATTTTACCACTCATCTCAATACCATTTATAGAAGGGCCACTATTCCCCATTGAGGTTTTTTGTTTTGTTTTTTTTTTTATACTCACTGTTTCTCAAGACTAATTAGCCATAGGATGATATATTCATTTAGAAATTACAGTCCTTTCCCATCAACCTATTGACCTGGGCTTGTCTTTATCTTTCTCTACTGCTTGATGTTAGTACCACATAGTTCTGATTCTTTAGCTTGTAGGAAGCTTTGAAGCAGGGGACTGCAATTTTCTTTTTTTTCTTTGTTAACATCACTTGAGATGTTTTATTCCTTTTTTTGGTGCTAAGATTGAACTCAGTACAGCTCAGATGCTAAGTGAGAATGTACTCTAGTATGCAGATATACCCTCACACCCTCTGTGTATGATTCTGAATCAGGTTGACAATTTCTGCAAAAAGTGAACCTAGGATCTGGTAAGAATCACACTTGAATTCACAGGTCCACCATAGATGGAGTTTTTCTATGTCTCAGCAGTGGTTTCCAAATAACCACTGAGACTTAATATTAATTATAAATTCTTGGCCAATAACTTGCCACTAACTAGCTTTTACAACTTAAATTAACCCACTTTTATTAATTTATGTGCTTTCCTGATGCATGTTTACCTCATCCACGTTGCTTCTTCCACATCTGGCTTGGGACTCTTCCAACTCTACCTATCTTCCTAGCATCCTCTCTATCCCCCAAATAGCTATTGGCCAATCAGCTTTTTAATAACAATTAGAGCAACATATACCTACAGTGTACGAAGATTGTTCCATGGCAGTCGACCATTTCCATTGTAACTCCCCACCATCTCTCATGTAAGCAATGCTAACTGAACACAGTAAGTCACATACATATAAAAAACATGGAACTCAGCTGAGAACTTGCTCAAATGAGAGGGAGGGGATGAAAAAAGATCATTCTGGGGGGGGAAGGATCAAAAATGACTTTTGGTCGTATATGAAATTGTCAAAAATATTATGTATACTTTATGTATGTTTTATATATATATATATATATATTATATATGTCAGTGAAAGGTACCCAGCAAGAACGTATGGAAGGACATGTAGGTTGCTAGGTAACACCTGAGGCTGATGTGGTAAAAGGTCCAGCCCAGTCATCATAGAGATCTTGGGAAATAACCAAGAAGCTGAGGTCAAAGAAAGCACATGATATGTACAGAGCTGTCATGCTTAGGGATGAGGCATGGGGTTGATCTAAAGCATGGTGATGGACAGTCCAGATCAGTATCATACCAAAATCCATATCCAGAGCCTGAAGTGTCCGCAGCTCTTAGGAAGTATACTAAAATGCTTAAAATTTAAGTTCTGGCCAAAATAGCCATCACAGAAACCATATAGGGACTCTTCCCATTGATCCCTGGCAGGCTGATTCCGACAGAAATATGTGTGCACTTCTGTGTTGAGAGAGGCAGGCAGCCTGCGGCAGACCTCCGGGGCAGCATCTATTGGCAACTTAGAACTTATTAATATGCTTGGACCATTCAACTGCAGGACAATCCATCAACCTTGAAGCTGTTGTGTTCCAGGAAGAGGCTCTGGGTGGAAACTAAATTCATTAGATTGTTTTTGTCTTTTGTTAAAGTCCCTGCTCCTTAGTGATGAGGAAACTTGTGCCCTTGACCGTTCATCTTATTCCAAGGTACGGAGAGCTTCTGGCTTTCTATCCATCTTTCTTCTGGCCACTCTACAGCATAGGGCTATAGTTAGGGGTTTGAACTTCAGCATCAGACACACTAGATTGAAGTCTTGACCCCTAGTTCCTACTGATTCTGTGCCTTGGATAAGTCAGAACTAAGTTTTAGTTCCTCATTCCAAGTAGATATTATAGCTGATAAAATACTATGATGGTCATGAGTTAAATAAGTTACATAGCACTCAAGGTCATTAGCAAAGGAAAGGTAACAGTGGCCATTAGTTAACTATCATATAGGGTACAAAGAGCAAACACCATTGTCTAATGAGACAGGCTTCAGTTTGGCTGTTAGGACCTAGGGACTTTTCTAGAATAATGTACAGCCCACTGTGGGTGGCACCATCCCTTGGACTGGTGGTCCTGGGTTGTTTAAGAAAGAGGTGGAGCAAGCCATGGAGAGTAAGCCAGTGAGCAGGGTTTCCCACTTTGACTTCATGACCTGACCTTCTCTGTGATGGACTGAGAAAATGCCTCCATCAGATTGGCCTGAGGACAAGTCTGTGGTGGTGTTTTCTTAATTGTGAATTAATTGAGAGCCCAGTATACTGTGAGTGGTACCACCTCTGGAAAGTTGGTCCTGGATGTTATAAGAAAGGAGACTGAGCAAGCTAGTAAGTATTGCTACTCTATGGCATCTGCTTCAATTCCTGCCTTGAGTTCCTGCCCTGACTTCCCTTGGTGTGGCAGACTACAAGCTGTAGGCTGAAATTTGCTTTTGGCCAATGTTTGATCACAGTAATGAAAAGAAAACTAGAACACCATTCCACAAGACCATAACTAGTTGCCAAGCCCTATTCTATTTATTTAATGACCCAAACATTCTTCTCTCTCAATTACTCATTTTGTTTCATGACTGATTGATTGGCTTGTTAATTAGAACCAGTCAATAGCTATGTAAAAAGTAACACAGATACTGATACACTGTGATGACAGCCTGCTCTCCATGTGACCATCTCACAAGCCTCACCATCCATCATCTTAGAGCTTCTGAAACTTCACTGGTTTGGTTCATAGGTGCCCAGCCCCACTCACAAAATATCCATTTTAAATGTGCTGGGATGGAGAGACTAGGGAAAGAGCTTGATATTCATTGCCCAGATAGCCACCATAGTGCCCAGGATTCTCTGGGCATGCAGACGCTGGTAGGCTGAGGCAGAGAGAGCCACATACCAACATGATGCAGACTCATATCGACAACCCAAGCCTGTCCTTGGGTCAATGCTAAGTACTAATATACATTCAATTCAGACAACCAAAACTTCACTAAAAGACCTTTAAAAAGAACTTCTGTTCCCAAATTATCTCCCCATTAACCTCCATTGATTCTCCTCACTCCAAATATCATCCCCTTAATTGAAATCTGTTCCGAGTTGTACTTTGAAGAAATAACTGACATTTAAGTGTGTGGTGTGGACTGCAGTCAGCGGCTCTCTGTCTTTTGGGGTTTATGACATTCTTGTCTGTATGGAAGAGACATCTCTTTCACTGGCTTTGAATAATCTATTTCAGGTGTTATGGAAAAGCCTGGCTGGTCCAGCATTCACCTGGTGGGTGTTCAGCTCTGTTGAACACAACTCCATGTGTTGACTCAATCATCCTCTCTATAACTTGAAGTCATGACAGTGAGGACCTCAGATATGGCTACAGTAGCTAGAGGAAGCCTGTCATGGACAAGCATTACTCTTTTCTTTCTCTTCCTTGCCTTTCTCCTCCTCTTCCTCCTCTTTCATTTGAGGGCAGTAGGTAAGGAGAAGAACAAAGGCATTAATGAGGGAGCCTGCACACCTCAGTCCTGTGTTTCTTCTCCTGCAAACCATGTCCTCTCCAGGGGCTCAACCACACTGCAGATAGGGACAAGGAGAGGCTGGACATGAGTCCAGAGGAGGAAGAGGAGCAGGAGGAGGAAGAGGAGGAGGAGGAGGAAGAAGAAGAGAAGAGAGGCAGGCTGTAGAGGCATGATCACCTAGCGTTAGGATCAGTAATGTGCTTCTTTTCTGTGAACTATGCAGTCTGTGGCCCCAAGACACACACCAGATGGTGATGCTTAAAGGACTTGACATTCATACATGTGAATCAAAAGCTCTCCTGGCTTCAAGGATCTCAACTTTTCCCAAACTGGTGGGGATGAACAAAAACCAAAAAAGAACTGGGCCAGTGCCATGGCTCAGTAGGTTAAGCCCTGGCTGACAAGCCTGTGGATCCGTGTTCAATCCTCAGAACCTGTATAGTGGAAGAAGAGACCTTATTCCCAAAAACTATCCTCTGACACCCCCCCTTTTTTAAAGGATGAAATCTGATTGGAGAGAAATGCTATTTTTCAAGAAATACTATGCACTAGGCACTCTAGATGACATTTATCCCATTTGCACATAGTAGGCTTCTAGTTGTCAGAGCACAGAAAATATAAATATACAAGAAACATATTAAAGTGTTATATTTTGAATTTTATTAGAAATATGATATGAACATTCAGCAATTGTTACATAAAATTTTGTTTTGGAAGGTGATGGTAAATGGCAAAACTAATCAACAAATAGCATAGTTCAGCCTCTCTCTCTCTCTCTCTCTCTCTCTCTCTCTCTCTCTCACTGATAGAGCTTCTTCAGAATCAAAATGTCCTATAATCCACCCAACTCAATAATGGTAATGCTACCCACATGCCACAGAGTGGCAGAAGGGAGCTTGTGGCTAAAACAAGGGGAACTCTATAAACAAGCTGGAAAACCCACCTTCTCTTCACACCTTGGAATCAGGCCAGCCCCTTTCCTGGAGGGCAGGATTGTTTACACCATGATATATGAATCCTCAAAAAAACAGTTGCAAAATCCATCACAGCTACCCCTGTTTATATGACTGCCGGATGCTTGGAAGGCGGTTAGTATATAACCAAGAATCATATTTAAAGTTTGATTTCAATTAACTGTAAGTTAAAGCGCCACCAATGCCTAGAGAGGCAGCAACAGTGCAGACCTAGAGACTGAGGTCAGCTCATCTGTCCTAGAGTGACTGGGGACCAGTGAGATCCGAATAGGACACAGGGAGGTCTGAGGCCACAGGTTACACACAGAGCATGTGAAGCAGAGAGACCAATAGGTGCAAAGGTACCAAAGGCAGGTACAGAGCATATGGGCTGTAGAGCTGTGGAGTTTGGGTTGGTGTCCTTGTGAAAGACCTGGTCCGATGGACTGGCTGGTCATGACAGATGAAGTGAGACCATGCTGGAGAATTCTGAGCAAAGGCATATCATGATCAGATATAATGTCTTAAAAGACTCGCTCACTGATTTTTTAAAAATGATTTCTAAATTTTATTTTGTGTATAGGTGTTTTGCCTGCGTGTGTGTCTGTGTGTCGCATGAAAGCCTGGCACCCACAAAAGACTGAAAGAGGGTGCCAGATCCTCTGGAACTGAACTTACTGATGGTTGCTAGTAGCCATGTGGGTGCTAAGAATTGAACCTAGGTTCTCTGGAAGAACAACCAGTGCTTTTAACTGCCCAGCCATCTCCACCCCTAAAGGAATCTCATTTTGTGACTATATTGTAGACAGTCTCTTAGCAGAAAATAGTTGAGTGGTAGCCGGAGGAAGACCAGATAAAAGGCCTCAGATTTCTTAATGGCATTTTATTTATTTGTATATTTCACACATTTGCACATATGTGCATGTGCATGTATGCCCTGCTGCAAATGTGGCAGTCAGAAGATGCCTTGGGGACTTACTGAAGGCAGTCCTCTCCTTTCAACACATGGGTCACAGCTCATTCTTGAGGTAAAATTGCTAACTGTGGACAGGTTATGGTTCAGAGCAGGGACCTAGAGAGCTATGGGCCAGAGAAGCCTGTCGATAAATACATTGTTTGGAGGACTGACCAAAACTGAATGGAGTTGATTGGCATTGGATGGAGGCTAAGGAAGAGGAGGAAATCGATCTCACTGGGTACCTTGGGACAGAGAGACTAACGAAGGCTGGCACTGTTCCTTACAGGATACCTTAAGGACAGACAGAGCAGCTCCATGCTGGGCATGCCCCTCACAGGGCAACAGAGAATGAGTCATAACCTCTGAGCTTCATTCATGACCACTGTGCCCAGGAGCTGTGTTCAACTAGGTTTATGCATTTGGCTCCTAGACTAGGGGAAGAGCCATGTCCTCTGGACACTGTGACTCCTAGGTCTCACCTCCCCATTTCTTAGGTTGCACTTCAAAAAGGAATACTGAAAGGGTGACTTTGTGTGTGTGTGTGTGTGTGTGTGTGTGTGTGTGTGTGTGTGTGTGTGAGAGAGAGAGAGAGAGAGAGAGAGAGAGAGAGAGAGAGAGAGAGAAACAATGCATTCCTGCATTCCTAAAGAGCTGTACTTACTTCAGTATGCTTTAAACTCTCTGCAATGATCAAAAACATGTCACAGAACATTTATAGTGAGATGGGGCACTCATTAGCCATGTTTCACTGAGCTGCCCATGAGGTGAGGGAGTGTCCCTGTCTAGTCCCCTCCTGAGGTGTGACTTAGTCTTCCTTTGTCTTCAAATAATGGTGGGAAATAAAGAATGGAGGCTGGTTGTCAAGAACCAAGTCCTTTCCTAAGTAGTTGGTCTTCTTGGGGTCCCACTGGCCCTCAGCACCCACAGGTGGGATATGTATGTCCATCACCCTCATCATCTGGGCTATCTGCCGGAGAGGGCTGTTCATGGCCTGACAGCCAGCCTGCAGATACATGCCAGATCAATTCCCACCAATCTATTTTTATTTTTAGCATCTAGTTTGTGGGCTTTCCCTTAATTAGTTTTTTTCTACTTGAGAAATATTCCATTTCCCCAGTCCTTGCCTAACTCACCAGGGTGTAGGGCTTGGGAATTTGGAGACCAGAATACCTACATGATGCAGCTACTTCTCAAAGTCCCATAGGGTCACCTGTGACTCCCAACAAAGATGTCAAGGATCTTGCAGATAGCTGCACATTGATTGAAGACTGTGAACATGGAGCAGCAGGTCTGTCTATAAATATCTTCCTGTGCAGAGCACCTGACAATTCCTAAGGTCTAGAAGGTGAAGGAGAAACCCTTGATGCCATCGCAATGAATGATGTTTTGTTCCATTCCTTAAATGAAACCAACACCCGATGTGTCCATCCCTGTCACCTAAATGTGAGCTGAAATCTCTGTGTATCAAGAAAGAGGCCATTTTTTGTGGAACTTGACATCTTGGAGTCTAACCTTGAAGCCTTACATGCTATAAACATGATGCATGGCTACTGTGAAATGGAAAGTAGATGAAAAGCAAAATGAAGAGGAGGAGGAGGAGAAAAAAATGGAAGATGCTCTGCTGGGCCTTTGAGACTTCCACCCTCCCCACTAACCTGTAATTAGGACTGGAAGTGGTGGGGAGGGACAGTTTTCAAATCCTACTAAAGCCTGAGTGACAGGTTTCCCTACAGAGAAGGGCAGATTCCTCAGCCCTGGCTTTCCTGATGTCTGAGGTAGCTTGATTCTCACTGTGAGACATCCTGTTAGATACCAGAAATCACTAAAGTAGGAACTTTCCTCCTGGCTATGATAAAACACTTAACAAAAGCCATGAAAAGAAGGCAGGGCGTATTGTGGCTTTCAGATTGATGACACAGTTCATTATGGATGGGAAAGGATGGAAGCAGGAGCCTGAGGTGGCTGGTGACATGGCATCCACAGTCTGGAAGCAGAGAGAGATGGATGCTGGTGCTCAGTCCACTGTCTCCTTTTTATTTAGTCCGGGACACCAGACCATGGGGATGGTGATGCTCACATTTAGGGTAGGTCTTCCCATTTCAATGAACCCAATATAGAAACTCCACTCATTAGTGGACTTCAAGCAAAAACATTTTTTTTCATTGAAAGATGATGGGTGAATGAAGTCATTTAAAACACATACACACACACACACACACACACACACACACACACACACACACACACACACACACACACACAAAACCCCAAAACTTGTGGTTTGTCTGTAGAAAGACTGCTTAGCAGAAATTTGTGGTGGACACAGTGCATTCATGGGCATTAGCTATGACCTACTGTGCTTTCTTCATCTGTAGCTGAGCCTAACCTGGCTTGAGGAGCTTTAGATTGTATTTTTTATGTTTCATGTATTTTAGAGAAAAGAGGAGTTTTATTTATTACTGTAGGGTTTTTTTTTTTTAGCTATTCTGAATGTTTTGCTTTTTTCTATAAAGTTTGATATTGATTTTCAAAAAACAATTAAAAAAAAAGAAACTGCCTCACAGATATGTACAAGGATCTGTCTTCTTCTTGGTGGCACTACATCCTGCCAAGTTGGCAATCAAGATCATTCATTCTTCACAACCCCTTTCCAAGGGGTGGTAACTCTGAAGCATCTTTAGGTGCTGCAGAATTCCTAGGTAGTGGGAGGGAATTGCTCAAGACTAAGAACTTCTTGGAATTAGGAGTTTTATTCAACTCCTTCTTAAGTCAAAATCCTTTCTAGTGTCCTTATAGACAGCTAAGTGGCTCTGCTTGACCTTTTGAGAGAAAATTATCATTTGAGGACAAAACTGTTTCTTGCTCAGCCATCTGAAACTGCTACAGAAGTTTCTAGTTAATGGAACTGGACATTCCTTCCTGGGGACTTTCCCCAGGGCTCTTTTCCTTCCTGCATAATAACCCTTTTAATATTGGGGACTACCATCATTTCATCCACAAGAATGACTGTGATGAGATTGAAGACATTCCCAGGAGGCAGGAGTCTGGGAAGGAGTGTAGCCAGAATGCAGACATGATGGAAAGTCGGAGACTGACATGCTCAGGGGTCAGCATGCTCCCCGAAAGTCATTGTCAACCTGCCTCTGTGGCACCATGCTGACCCCAGAGCCACTGTCTCAAGAAAATAACAACTGGCTTATAGACTTAAGTGGGATTTTGATGCTTCCAGGTTTAAAGCTGTAGCCAGTTTTGGGTCCTGATGAGGGCTGTCTTCACTGAGAAGCTGATGAAGAGGCAACCAAATAGGTTGTTATTTTTCTTGGGTATCTGCATTTTAAAGGGACTCATGGAGCAGGAGCAATGGTTCAGTGTTTAAGAGTACTTGCTGCTCCTCTAGAGGGTACATGTTTCCAGGACCCACACAGTTTCTCACAACCATCTGCAATCCAAGGTCCAGGTGATCTGATGCATTGGGTAAGAATGCATGGATGATCCAAACCTAAGGCAGTAATATGGCCACCACACCCAGGCAGGGTCCAGGAATGTTAAACTGTAAAAAGTCCCTAAGCACCAGCCAATCAGCAGCACACTTGCACCCTTGACCCCAAGTAACCCTGCCTTGTGGTTTTTGCCTTTAAAAAAGCGTGTGTAATTTAGGGTAGGCAGCTCTTTCTTGCCTTTCCTGTTGGGTACACATTGGGTGCATAGAACAACCTCCCTGCCTGGCTTGTTTTGTGCTGACAATAGACCTTGCTGTTGCATTTCAGACATCTCTGTCTCAGATGGTCTCTCTGGGTGCCAAGCTTTGAGCAGAACATTGGCTTCTGAAAGATCAGCATGGCTGGGCTTCCTGACTATTGATGTGGATAGACAGTGCTGGAGAGCTGGGGATGGGGGGATGGGACCCTCATCTTACCATTTGACCACTCTTCCCAGTCATTTGTATGTAACTCTTCCCTAGTAACACCTGGTCTCTTGGGGAAGCGCTGGAGCATGTAGGGCCAGGAAGAACTAGGAACTAAGCTCCATTAATTTAGACATAGGTTAAACATCATCCCTACTGGATACAGACATCCCAGTGGTTACTTTAAGGCCACCCATATCCCTACCCATAACCTTTCCCCATGCTTTGTAAGTCAGCCTAATAAAGTCATTGGTTTCCCTGGATGAAATCTGACAGAATCAAACTGTGGTTTATGCCAAAATGTTGGGGTGACCCTGTTTGGGGTCAGGTGTTGGGGATGCCTATATGCTCAGGTCCTGCTCTTTCCTCTTGGGGGAGGGGGAAAAGATGGCATGGAGATCAATGACATGGCCTCCGGGGACAAGTTGAAACAAGCAAGTCCAATTTTATTATGAAGGGGCAAACCCTACATACTCTTTATCCCAGATCCTCCCCCCAGTCACGGGAACGGGGGCTTTGATTTGTTGGTTTCTGTGTCTGTGGGCAGTAGTCTCTCACTGGTCTAGGTCACCTTGCATCCAGACTCCGCCCTTGTCAAGCCCCAGGCAGACCCCAGGTTGGCCTATGTGGAAATGTTTAGGAGTACTTGCCTTAAGGCTCTAATTAGTACCAGTTTGTACTGGCTGAGACCAGGCTTGTCTCCCAGCCCTTAGCAGCCTCCAGGGCCCATACATTCTACAGCTCTTGGGATCTTAGGGAAGGGTAGATGTTGCCCTCATTGCCAAGAAGAGGGGGGGAACTAGGAGGAAGCAGGTGAAGGAAGAAATTTTCATGAGCTTTTGTCCATGGGGACACTCCAGGGTACCCTGGTGGGGTGAGTGGACACCCCCTATCACTCCACCACAGGGAAGGATAGTCGGGTGGGGAGTAGAGGCTGAGGGGTGAACTGTCCCTAGCAGAGTGTGGTCTGGAGAAGTCTGGTTCCTGAGTGTACGCCCTCAGTAGGGGATCCATGAAAATTTCCTGCAGAGGACCAGCTAGTGGGTAGTTCAGTTTCTCAGGCCATATGGTCTCTTACAACGCTGCCATCTGAGTGAGGAGAAGATGGCCAAAACACAAACCATGAACGTGGCTGAGTTCCAACAGAGCCTTATGGGTAGACACCGAAATTTGAATTTATTTGAATTTGCACTTGTCAGAAAACATTTCCTTTTATTCCCTGCGCCCCCTACCCTTCCCAGTCCTTTAAAACTATTCATATTTTAAAAGCCATACAAAACCTGTTTTGGCTCATGGGTACAGTTTGTCAGCCTCTGTTTTTGGACAACACTCTCTGCAGCTATATTTAGACAAGGAGAGATTTGGGGTTACTTGCGCTATGCATGTAGCCCCATCTTCTCCCCTTCTAACTTTCTACTGCAAACATCTTCAAACCCATACCAATGTGGAGAGAACAGGACCTCATATTCTAAGCACACCACCAACAGAGAGACAGAGCGCTGTTGGGAGGAAGGTTTCTTGGCGTGGATGGAGTGGGGCTTGCGTGAGCAAGCAAACAGGTGCACCTGAGTCCTCACACTCTGCATGAGGTAGGAGTCTCAGCTTTCTTTTCTGTCATTCTGAGATAGATGCCACACTGGGAGGTACTGGAAGGTGCTAGAAGATACTATTTCATCATCCTATAGTATCAGCCACAAAGAACGGAGTGATAAGCACCTTGAGACCTGGTGCGGGAACAGAGTAGGAGGCAAATATTCCATTTTGTCCAGAGCTAGACAGGATGTGGAGGGTAAGAGGCTACCTGGCACAGTATCCCCCATGCTCTCAGTGGCAGAGCTCTGGCTGGTTCCTCCCTGGTGGAGACTCCATCCTTGCTCTGTCTCCAAAGTTGGAAGATCAAGAAGTGAGCCTGTGCTTCTCCACCATATGATTTATTCTTTTTAAGCTATAAGTGCTTAGAGATTGGAGTGGGAAAAACGTCTGAACACACACAATCAGTGTTTTTCAATAAACAGCTGATGGCTAAATCGAGGGTGGAATTGCGGCCATAATCATACCGAATGTGCCTTCATTGAGCCTCCTGCATGTGGCACAGTGCACCAGCTTGATGGAAACGATGTGGTGACCTACTTTTATCTGATGGGTTGCTTCACCTGTTCGGGCTTCAGGAGAGCTGTTGAGCGGCAACAACTTTGAAAATAACTACTCATAAACTCTGTTAATTTAGCTTATGGGACCGAGGAGGACTCAAAGACACAGCTGAAAAACGAAATGTGTTATGTCATAGTTCCTTGTCTAAGTAAAACATGTCTGTTGATGAGAACGCCAGGTCTTATTTTCCCTCATGGAGAGATCAAAACCAACTGTCTCCCTTGAGGGGATCTAAGAGGGCTGGCATGTCTGTTGTTTGTCTTTCCCTGCAGCTTTGGGAATGTAAGTGGTTTGAATGGGTATGGTTCCCACAGGCTCATATATATGAGTACGTGATTCCAAGTTGGTGGAACTGTTTGGGAAGGATTAGGAGGTGTGGCTTTCTTAGAGGAAGTTTATGGCTGGTGTGTGTGGGGGGGGGGCGGGTAGGGCTTAAAGTTTCAAAAGACTCAGCCATTCAAAATCAATCAACCTCTGTCTCTCTGTCTCTTTCTTTCTCTGCTCTCCCCCATGGCTGTGCCTCAAGATGTGAACTCTCAGCCTCTCAGCTGCTCCTTCAATGCCACACCTGTCTTCCTGCTGCTATGCTTGGTGCCATGATGGACGCAGACTCTTTGAAACTGTAAGCCCCAAATAAACTCTTTCTTCCATAAGCTGTCTCAGTCACGGTGGCTTATGACAGCTTAGAGATGTAACTAAGGCAGTGGTGTACAGAGAGCCTTTCCAGGAGAGCACTTCTCACTTGCATCTTGGGGTCTAGCCAGAGATTTTGCTTTTATCAACATGAAAAACACAGAAAAGACAGGGGCTGGGGTGATGGCTCAGCAGTTGAGAATGCTTGCTGCTCTTGCAAAGTACTGGGTTCTGTAACAACTGCTTGTAACTCCAGTTCTCTGATACCCACTTCTGACCTTAGGCACTCACACATACACATGCATATACACAGAGATGCACATTAACACAGATGGAAAAGATACATGGGCCTCCTGTTCTACAGGTGGAAATGGAGGGTAAGGAAGACCTCAGGCTTAAAGATGCCATGAAACTCATGCTTGCACTCTTTGGAATAAATAGATAAATGTTCATTTCTCTGTAAGTAAGAAAGTAAGTATGTAAGTAAGTAAGTAAATAAATAAATAAATAAGTGTTATTTTAGGCTATTAACTTTGAGAAGATTGTTTATTATACAGCAACTGTTACCTGCTATACCATCTGACTTTAAACTCAGAAAACCCTGAACAGAAAACTAATTTTGCCGGAGAAAGTAATTGAAACACAGTTTAAATCAAGATGAAAGCAAGGCTTTACCTTATACACAGGCTTGGATCTTCTGTTTTTGTGTGGATAATTGAGGTTTAGTCCTACACAATGTAGAAAGTATAATAAAACTCTTACCCAGGGAACATTAATGGTAAACACAAAAATGAAGTCTGGGCATGGAAGGGTAACACATTTATCTGAAGAGGCATCACCTAGCATATCTGCTTCAGCTCATCTACACAGGCCAGAGAAGACTCCCAGGTTACTTCCTGAGCTACTGAAAAACTCAGAAAAATTCTAATATCCAAGGTGAGCTAAGCTGAGAGAGGTGCTGGGGATCTCCTGCTTGGGCTCATTCCAAACCCGGTTCACTGGAGCTGTTCTCTTCACCCCCTGCCCCTCAGTACACCCACAAAGAGCCAGCTCCTCCTCTAAGGCTGCTCAAGATCACACCTACAGGGAATATAAGACCTGGTCACTGGGCCTGCCAGGTGCGTTTCCGAGGGTCACCCAGGAGTTGCTTAGTTCTGTTTATTAAACCTAGACTTATTAATTCAGCTGGATTGGCTCATTGCATTGGCAGAGGATGAAACCCAATAACCAAGGATCCAGTACTTATCAAGAGGCTTTCAGCAAATTCCACATTCTCCTTTCCTGACATCGAAGGTATGTCTCAGTTGTCATCACCATCAGCTCTGACAGGAGGGTTTCCCTCTCTGTGATTTTTATGTTGTAGACAGAAAGTGCTCCACTTTGTGACAGCTGTGAGAAGAATCTTTTCCCCATTACAATTTCTCAGTCATCAGATCCCTTTGTGCAGCTCAGCTTTCTTTCTTTGCTGCACATGTGTTAAGATGTGAACATGCACCCCTCCACACAGCGGCTCTTGGCATTGCTATATGTACTCTATAATCTTTTCTAAAAATCACAAGGAACAACACCAAATCTGAAGGATGCTGAATCTCTATCATGCGGCCATAGGCTTTGTTAAACCTCCTGTGAGCCTTTTTGGGGTGTCTCTTCCATGGCAAGGAGGAACATGACTAAATTTAAAGTCAGCAGGTGTATCAGTTAGCTACTGCTGCATAACAAACAAGCCAAGTCCCCAATTCATGATTCAAAATGAGGGACTAGTCAGAAGGCACAGGATGATTTATTTGGTTTGAACTGTGCTGAGCATTTTGAATGCTTCCCCTGTGTTGCCTATAAAGAGAGGAAAAGGTGCTCTGTTGTCAGCTCTTCCTGCCTGGCCTAGAATGTGCAACATATATCACCTGAATGAAGTTACACAGCAACCATTTTAGGGACAGGGTAGACAAAAATGTCTATAGGCTTCTAATATGGAAATAAGAATAGGAAAACCACCTATTTTATATAATCCCCATTTGGCCACTCCCCAGCTCTGGAATGCTCCACAGGTGTTACACGGCTTCCTTGCTGTACAATGGACAGCACAGGCTTTGTGAAATCTTACATGAAGCTCTGTTTCTGTGTCCTCACCGTGTTCACTGAGGACATACCAAGTGCCCAGCAAGCAAGAAGATTTGTATTAGTTACATTTATGCTGCTATGACAAAACACCCGACAGAAGCAACTAAGGAGAGGAGAGGATTATTTCCACTCAAAGTTCAGAGGGCTCAGTTCATCAAGGTGGAGAAGTATGGTGGCTGGCTTGGCTCATGGTGGCAGGAACTTGAAGCATTGGCTGTTCATATCCTGGCAGATCAGAAAGCAGACAGCAGGATGGAAGCAGAACAGGGTTACAACCTTGAAGGCCTGCCCTTAGTGGTCTATACCTGCCGTCCAGGCACTGTACACCAAGATCCCACAATTTTATCCCAAACAGCGCCATTGTCTGGTGACTCAATGGAAACACATAAACCTATGGGGTACATTCCACATCAAGACATCACCTGAATTAAAGAAAATTACTAGTGTCTGTCCTTACTCACACTTTTTTTTGTCTTCCTTGGCTGAGATGACCATCGGTATATCCTTAAATCTGAAACTCTGTTGTATAATATCATTCTCCCAGCCACCATCTTCATGTTTGTGAGAGTCCATCATGATGGGGTCTGTGGAGTGTTAACATTAAGAGGGACTGGGGAGGGTCATGGGATTCTTGAGTACCTAGCCACTTCTCACAGTCTTTTATATGCAACTATGCCCTAGATGCATGTGGTCTTGGGGTCTAAGGGAGAATTAGAGGATTTAATCTAGGGAAGATGATTGGAAGGGTCTCCCCCTATGCAGCTATGGGTATATCATTATCCACATAGGGTAGAAGGATTTCTGATAAGGCTGCCAGTAACCCTTCCGTCATGCTCTGAAAGTGAATCCTAATAAACTCACTGGTACCCAAGGTGGACCTTGGTGGAATGGTACTTTGGTTTATCATTGGGGATTAGGAGGAGGGGTAGGCACTGTTCATATCTGTCCCAGGGAAAGAATTTCCAAAATAAATGTCTATCAAGAAATACATTGTTTCTATGTTAGAGAGATGGCTCAGGCTGCTTTTCTAGAGGACATGGGTCCAGTTCCAAATACCCACATGGCTGCTAACAACCTTCTGTAACTGCAGTTTCAGGGGATGTGTTGCCCTCTTCTGGACTCTGTGGGCATTGCATACATATGCTGTACAGCCATGCATGCAGGCAAAATGCCATACACATAAGAAAAAAATGAATCAAAGAAAATATATACACTGTGGGCATTAGCATATCCCAAAGATATATCATCATCACTATCTGAATCCAGAATGTTCTATCAGCCTGAAAGAAACCCTGTATCTATTAGCATCCACCCATGGTTTTTGTCTCTCTCTCCAGTACCCGTGGCCATGAATCCCATCCTCTCTGGCTCTGAGAGTTGACTATTCTGGACATTTTGTTAATTTTAATTTTAATTTAATGTATATGTGTGTTGTCTGCATTGTGTGTGCACCTGAGTACAGTACCCTCTGAGACTGGAAGAGTGTCAGATCCCCTTGAGTTGGAGTGGCAGCCAGCTGTGAGTTGTTTAACATGAGTGCTGGGAACCCTTTTTCCAGCCCCTATTCAAGACATTTTATATATAAATGGAATGGAAATAAAGTACAATATGTGGTTCTTTGAGTCTAAGCCTGAGATATTTCAGAAAAAAAATGCAAGTAGCCTCCTGGAAGTCTACTAAATAATCTCTCTCTCTCTCTCTCTCTCTCTCTCTCTCTCTCTCTCTCTCTTTCTCTCTCTCTCTCTCTCTCTCTCTCTGTGTGTGTGTGTGTGTGTGTGTGTGTGTGTGTTGGTCTCATGGTGACATCTACCACACTGAATTCTGGGAAAAGCAGGTAAAAGCCTCTCTGCAGCCGCTTTACAAAATGCTGCCTGTCCAATCCTTTTTCCCATGTGGCATTGTTGTTGGGCCCCTGAACTCTGATGGGACAGGTTGCTGGGTAACTCTTTGTTCTGTACAAACTATTCCAAAATGGCTTGGTGTGAATGTCTGACAACTAGACACACAGAGAAAATGGAGACACATCAGTTCCTGTTGCTTTCTACCAAGCTGTTACTTTTCAGAAAGGGGATGGCTGGTGATTACTGAAGCTTCCTGCTTCGTGCCTACTTTTACCATTCAACCAAAGATCCTGATCTGAGAATTCATCCCAGAGATACAGGATTGTGTGAAACCACACACAGTCTATTCTGCAATTCCCACGCCCAGGATGCCAGAATGTTCTGCACACACTGAGCATTCTCACAGGCATTCTCGCAACCATGAAAAGTATCAAAACATAATACCCACTGTTTCTGTACATTTACTATGAAAACATGTTTGGGTTTAGGAAGTGTGGCTCTGCTGTTTGGCTGCAAAATAAATTCTGCCTCTATTGAAGATGCTCCAGCTAGCAGTTGGCAGGAGATTCCCATAGACCAACAGCATCTTTGGGTGTGATGCCTTCTGGGAGGATCATGGTGGATGCTGAAGGCAGGGAGACCTGTGCATAGTCATTTAGAGAGCTGGCAAATATACAGGAGTATAGACCACCTGCTACAAGCAGTCCTGGAATGTTCTAAATTCTCCCTAGGAAAAAAAAGGCTGGATAGAGGGTTCAGCAGAATAAGCTTTTTCTGGGAAACATGTGTGTTTATGGATGTGTGCGTGCTTGAATGAGTGTGTGTGTGTGTGTGTGTGTGTGTGTGTGTGTGTGTGCAGATCAGAGATCAACCTCCTGTGTAGTTTCTCAGGTGCTGTCTACCTATTTTTAGAGATAGGGCCTTCACTGAACCCAAAGCTTGCCAGGTAGACTAGGTTTGTTGGCCAGAAAGTCCCCTAAATCCTCCTGCTCCTGCCTTCCCAGGCCTGGAAATTGAGGCGTACCTCACACACCTGGCTTTTATGTGTGTGCTGTGGCTCTGAACTCGAGTTTACCTGCTTGCACAGTAAGCATTTTACCAACTGAGTAATCTCTCCAGCCCATCCTTGAAGTTTCTTAGAAAGGCAGATTCCCAGGGTCACCCCTAGACTTGTCAGACCCAGTAATTCCTGTTTAACTCGGGGTAATATGAAGTCCTTCTGGAAACTTAGATAACACTATCTAAGCTGCAGAGTTCTATGACAGGGTGGTGTACCCAGGACCCGAGCTGCCAACCAAGCCAGTCATAGTCAACAGGAAGAAAGCTGTTCAAGGGCCTAGAGTGGAATGAATGAGGACCCTCCTCTCCCCAAAAAGTGTCTATACTTAGAAACTGGGATGTGACTGAATTTGGAAAGGATGACCTTTTTGAGGCTGTAATTTAATTAATGAAGCCAAGATGCTATGGGTTGTCTGCAAGGTCCTTACACCATTGACTGATCCCTTCTAAAAGATCCTGGACATGACAGGGTCAGGACAGGTGGAGATGGAATGTCTAGAGTCAGTGGAAATTGAGGAAGGTAAAAGATTCCCTTCCCTGAGTCCCCAGGAGCTTCCCGAAAATTCTAAGGTTCTCAGTACCTTGACTTGGAGATTCTGGCTTCTAGACTTTAGAGGTCATTCATTAAGCTGTGATGGACAATTTGACAGGATCTAGAATCATCATGGAAACCAGTCTCTGGAGGTTATCTAGATTAGGTTAAAAAAAGTTGAAAGATCCAACCTAAATGTGAGCAGTATCGCTCTCTAGGCTGGGATTCTTGACCCACTTCTCTCTGCTTCCTGACTGTGGATGCCATGTGACCAGCTGCCCCATGCCCCTGCTGCCATGCCTTCCTCACCATGATGGACTGTGCCATCAAGCTGTGAGTCAAAGGTTGCTTCTGTCAGAGTATTTTATCACAGCAAAAGAGAAAATGTACATGCCATCTAGAGTAATTGGATGGAGCTGTCATGGGGAATAAACCCATGGCCTGACCTTACATGTAGGTAGACTCCTGGTTTCAAGATGTCATGAAGAAAAGCGGCCTTTCCTAAAGCAAAGGATGCTGGACAAGCATGTTCATAACATCAAGGTGTGCAGAAGAGCATGGTCCACCCCGACCTCCTGGATCTGTCCATTGTTGACCCTTCTATGCTCTAGTCCCTTACCACTCAGCCTCCTGTTTAGGTGTGAGCCCAAGGCCTTTCTGGAGTCTTTTGTGAGCTTGACCACCAGATCCTCAGAGGATCCAGTTAGAATTAGCCCTTTGGCATTTGAAAACCTTTACTACTCTGTTCCCAGTCAGCCTGGGGGCTTCTCTGTATCTAGTGTGGTTATGGCATCTGCTTGAGATTCACAGCATGGCTATAACATGCACTACTAACACGAGAAACAATTTATGAGGGGCTGTTGGACACAGAAGCCATGGTTACTACTTTGTCATATTGAAACTTCTGACTGGGTCACAGAAAATCCAAATCACATAAGGGTACATATAGAAGAAATAGGAAAGCTTCAGAGAAGCCAGTGCCTGCCCTGCATAAGAGATCAGCAAGAACCCAAGGCATCCTGCAACAGCTGTGTTCTGACTAACCCCACTTTTCCAAGTGTGGCTTTCTGCTCTTTCTGACTAAGAAGGGTCATCACATGTCACATGGTATGACTGCTCAGGACACAGAGGAAAGAGAGGCTGTGATGTAGCCACCATTATGGGAACAGATAGATGGAGGTGGGTGGGGTATAGAAATGTAATCCTTGTCCCCTCTGCTGGGGATTGATCCCAGAGCCTCAAGCCCTCCAAGTGAGCTGTTTCCATCTTGTTATTCTTTTTCATTTTTTACTTTTGGGATAGCTTTTTACTAAGTTTCAAAGAAAGGCCTTCAGAGGGGTTGTGACCCACCAATTGAGAACCATGGTCCTAGGAAATTTGACCCAGGACCTATCTGTATACCCTACCAAGTACTGAGCTATAAAATACTGCCACCTTAAGTCCGTTTTCCTAGTTTTAACCCCGTTAGCAGAGGTCCTTTTAAAATTCTTATCGCCTATATTGATATTACGATTCTTTTTTAAAGTGATGCTGTAGGCCAGGGGTCAGACTTTACAGACTTCTCATTTTGTCTGAAAGATGAAAGCCTGAGATGCTGACTGTTTGTATTTGTTCTTTTCGCCAGAGGCAGGGGCGTCTCTACCTTCAAATCTACAAGCAAATTATTATTGCAGCTGAACACAATGATAAAGAGCAGCAACATGAGGATCTAAAGGAGGATCTCTTAACGGGGGGAGGGGATTTGCCTCCCCAACCCAGCCCTGAGCAAGCTGAAGTCTACTGATATCTTTGGAGGTCAGAACTAGGGGAAACTGGACCTGGGTAGATAGTTGTGAGGTTAAGTGTTCATATTTTCCTTTTAGGAAACCTGAGTTCAGTTCCAAGCATTTGTACCAGTAAGGTAGTTTACAGACACCTCAAATTCTAGTTTCCAGGGATCTGACATCTCTGTCAGCCTTTGTAGGCACATGCAAAAAACTCATATAGGTGGACAGACAGACAGACAGACAGACACACTTTAATAAATCTTTTTTAAAAAGACCTAAGGGAATTAGAGAAGTGGGGAGAGGCCAGAGATGCTGTGATAACCTGTGTTGCACAGGACACCCCCCTCCCCCAGTCCCCTATTAACTGAGCAGGCTTGACAACTTTTGGCTCAAGAGACTTCTTGCTAGAGAAAAGCCAGAAGAAGGGCTATAAGGGAAAGGTCCATATATAGGTCAGGGGTCCACAAAGCATTCTTCAATCCCAATCTCTTTGTGATTATTGTAACTAAAATTTTATTAGAACACAGCCCATGCATGGTCTTGCATTGTCTGTGGCACAGTCGAATAAGTACAATAAAGGCGCCCTGTCCTGCAGAAATGAAAGTATTTACTTTAGAGCTTTAGAGTTGTTTACACTAAGAAGTTAGCCGACCCTTGCCTTGGAAATACAAATGCACTCCTTCTGCAATGAGAATTCAGTTTAGCCTCTAAACACGGCTGCTCCCCTGGTGCTCAGTTTGTGTGGCTTGAGATGTCTGAGGGGATTCGACTGGCACATCTGAGCAAATGCGACTGATTGGAAGAACCACCTGTTGTATTAGTCTTGTTGTATTAGTCTTTACAGCTATGTCCAAATACCTGACAAAGAGCTACTTAAGGGGCAGATGGGCTTATTCTGGCTTACAGTTTAAGAGAATGCATCCTGTTTATGGAGGGGAAGGCATGACAGCCAGCATGCAGGACATCTGGTCACATGACATCACCAGTCAAGCACAGGAAATAGAGCTGAGGGTAGGACCCTCAGTGACCTACTTCCTCCAATGAGTCTTTCCACCACCTAAGGCTTACAAGATCTTTCTAAACAGAGCCATTGGCTGGGAATCAGCTGTTCAAACACATGAGCCTATGGGGATATTCCATATTTAAACCACAATACTTATATCCTTTCTCTATACTCAACGTCCTTTACATTTTCTTTCCAAATTGGAAATGACCAAGCCTAGGAATATTAGAGAGATGGGTGACTGACTAGCAAGTCACTAAACATTCCTTCTGCCTGTCTCAGCAGAACCACATGGGGGGTGAGTAGACATGGCTGATGCTAGCCAAAGACTACAGAAGGTCACAGAGGAGGAACACAATAATACATTGGGGTTAGACGTTTCCTGCGAGAACTTGTCCATCATGGCAGATCAGCATCCTTTCTCAGCTCCAGCGGCTGACCCAACCTCTCCTCACCATTTGTCAAAACTGAATGGACGTGTGCCAACCTGGCATCTTGCCCACAGGCACTTCACTGCAGCCTCTCAGAAGCTGCTGTGCTTGGAGTGGGGAGCTTTCAAAGCAGGGTTCCTTCAATAGAGCTCCTGGGGCTGCCTGTGCATTTTAAAGTCAACTCAGCTGGTCTCAAGTTGCCTTTTGTAATTCATGAAGAAGACACACAAAAGGCCAGTTCACCATGCCAAAGAAAATACGCTCTTGAGAAACTTTCAGAGGTAAGCACACTCACATATACATGTATGTGTGTACACATGTGCACATCCATCTGGCACACTCATACATAAATATATGTTGCAAGATACTGTGTGCTAGTGTGTGTGTGTGTGTGTGTGTGTGTGTGTGTGTGTGCGCACACACAGGGTCTGAGTTATGCCATAGAATATTTTGGCAAGTGAGGACATATGAAAACCCTACTGTATTAGTCATTTTCCTAGTTGCTTTGACAAAATACTTGACAAAACAATTTAAAGAGGGAAGGCTTTATTCTGGCTTACAGATCAAGAAGTCTGTCGCAGTAGGGACAGCATGGCAGCTGGTCACATTGCATCCTCAGTCAGGAAGCAGAGGGAGATGGCTGCTGGTTGTGACAACCTGACAGGACATAGGATCAACTGGGACTTGGGCATCTGGACTTGTCTTTGGGGGACTATCTTGATTGTCCTTTGAGGTGGGAAGCTGCATAGAGCCATGATGCCTTGGGCAGAAGATTCTGGACTGTAGGTGCATTCTGACCAGCTCCCTGAAGCTCCTGCTTCTATGACAACTCTGTCATGATGGGCTGTAAACTGAACGCTGAACCAGAGCAAATCCTTTCTTCCTTAAATTGCTCTCCTTAAGTATTCCATCATAGTAACAGATAAGGAAAACAAGACCTTGGTACCCAGTTTATCTCTCCTCTTTCGTATGGCAAGGGGCTCTAGTTCACCTTTAGGGCAGGATTTTTCTAACTCAATCAATCTAATCTAGAAACTGTCACTCAGATGTGTGTGGAGGTTTGTCACTGCGGTGATTCTAGAGCCTCCTGAGGTGACAATCAATTTAAACCATTATACCTCTGTTTTAATGGTACTTCATGATCAGAGACCCCCACACTCACCAGCCAGACAAGCTAAATTGATTGGCCAGAGAGCCCCACGGATCCTGTTGGCTTTACTTCCCCATCACTGGGGTTAAAATGCATGCAGGCATGCCCAGATTTTTTACATAGGTTCTGGCAACCATATTCATTGAGCCTCTTACACAGCAAGCACCTTGCTGACTGGGTCACCCCGTTCCCTCTCAACCTCAAGTCTCTCTCCTTCTACACACTAACCTTTGCAGCCACCTATATATTTTTCAGCCAAGGTCCTGATTCCATGAGGCCCACACTGAGACTGAATCCACTTTATTTTATCAGAGCATCCCTTAACCCTCACATCCAAACCCTATTCTTGCTACTGAGAGATTTTTCTGAGGCCAACATGGACCAGATTCACGGCAGTCCACAGACTCACAACAAATGAAAAAGAATGAAAAGAAAACAAAACTTAGCTTCCCCCCACCACATGCACACCAAGCTGGCAATCATTCAGAACAATCAGCTTCTGATTAGCTGCCTTGTTAAAACATAAACTCATTTAATTCAATCATAGAAGCAATAGCCTAAGCCGACACAGCCATTATCATGGAAAACTCTGTAATGTTCACTCTCTGTGAGACATGACAATTGCGCATCTTTATTAAGAATGCGGATCTCTCACTGGGATGGAGGACTCTCTAGCAGCTGTGGTCAATTCATTATCCCTGACCACTGACAGCATTGTTTCCCCCAACCCTCACGTAGATCAACAAGGAAAGAAAGCACCTAACACTCCCAGAAAGTGAGATGGTCCACTTACGATTAGTTTGTAAGAGTGGTTTTATCTTTAATTTAATTTTTTCCTCAATTATATTATGTGTATGTGTGGGTGTATGTGTAGTGGTTTGAGATGTGTATGTGAGCACAGTGCCTTCAGAGACCAGAGGGTAGCATCAGATCCCCTGTAAATGGAATCTAGACAGTTATGAGCTTCCCGATGTGGGTGCTGGGATGTGAACTTGGGTCTTCTGCAAGAGTAGTGTGTGTCTGTGTGTGTGTACATATATGTGTACATATATATATATACATATACATACACACAATAGTCTCTCTTAATCACTGAACAGTCTCTTCTTTAGCACCAAGGAGGATTTTCAAATTAGCAGTATGTTTAATGCTAAGGGACACAGCAAATGTCCCATGGATGAAGAGGGACAACCTCCCTGTCTAGGCATCCTGACCTTGTAGCTTCCTCTAGCCATTGCTGTCTTGCCTTCTCTGGGAAACTTGCTCTTTCTTACCATCCACAGGTCCCAGTCATTTCAGCACTTGCTCTCAAGCTCCTCCAAGTCATCGTTTGGGCTCTCAGGATGAACAGCTCCCTCCCCCAGCATATCTTATGGTTTTCTCCCTGTACATCCGTTATCCTAGTACAGATAAGGATGTATATTATTAAGATGCATGGCTGGAGGATGCAGGTGTGGTTTATTCGTGCCTGTTAATCCAGCAATTGGCAGCTGGAGGTAGAAAGATTGCTGCTGAGTCAAGGCCCCTGTTCCTATATAGTGGGTTACAGATCAGCCTTAGCTACAGTGAGATTCTGTCTCAAAACACTAAGACTCTTTTTAATATGTGATATATTATTCCTTATAGAGCTTTGCATTAACTTTCATATTTTAAAATATAGTATTGTCTTTCTGGGTGGATTGGAGGGTTTATACATGTTGTGTTAAATGTGTCACTTGCCATGTTCTCTGCCTGTCTCCACCCTTATAGTCACCTCCCCACATCCATGGACACACCTCCTCCTGAGATAAGTGCTGATCGTCTTCCAGCATAAATCCAGAAGCTGGCGGAGGAATGGGCACCCAATGCACCGAGCATGTGATTTTCTGGGATCTGTATCTTAATACATAGCATTTGGATGGGACTTGTGAAGTATGGTTTTGGCCTGGCGGCTTTCTCACTCTTGTATCACAACATGGATGTACATGAGCACAGACAGAGTGTTCCCACCATGAACTTAGTGGAGGCCAGAGCCTGCCAGCTTTACCTTGGGGCTCTGCCACATCTGGCTGCTGGGTGTGCAGATGTTGTCACCAGGACCTGGCTTTGTGAGGAATGAATGAGGGGGCTGGATTCAAACTCCTGGAGGATACAAGGAATCAGTAGGGTGGAGACCCAGAAACTTTATTAAAGCCAAGTATCAGAGAGAAAGGGAAGCCATGGGAATCAAGTTGGCAGAAACATGCATGAATACGAGGGCCCTGGAAAGCTATAGGTGTCTGTGCCTTCTAGACTCTTCCTTAGCCATGCCTCCATCTTTGTCTCTCTCTCACCTCCTTCTTTATGTCTCTTTGAAAATGTTAGCTTTTCTCACTCGCTAATTTACACATGAACTTTTAGGGGTCAGGGTTCTTAGTGCTCTTAACCTCTCCAGCCCGAATGTCCTACTTGGCTTTTAATTGTCAACTCAACAAAGCCTAGAGTCATCTGAGAAGGGAGTCTCAGTTGAGGAATGGTCCAGAGCAGATTGGCCTGTGTATGTGTGTGTGTGTGTGTGTGTGTATGTGTGTGTGTGTGTGTGTGTGTGTGTGTGTGTGTGTGTGTGTGTGTGTGTGTGTGTGT